>CAHIKZ030005066.1:4212500-4237500 GCA_903632075.3 Acanthosepion pharaonis
GTTACGGCTTGTGTTCCCGCTCTGTTTCTGTTTTAGAATTGTTCTGCTTTAAGATTTTCTATTTTCGGATCATTGATCGCTGTCATGGTACAGGTAGGTTTCTTGAATCTCTATTTGCCTTTTCGAGTCGGTTTTTGTTTCTCTATATTCTTCTTACAGATATCTATATCGTTACTAAAAGTTTCAAGTCAAGTTCTGATGCTGTTCAGTTTCACGCGATCTAATATCTCAGATTCATCTGATAATCGCATTCAATCCGCGTTAGACTTTTAGAAACGGCATAGATAAGCGTTTCATTACTGTTTAGCATTGTGTTCCCGCTTTGTTTGTGATTTGCAGTTTTTCTGCTTTGATATTTTCCGCTTTAGGATCATTGAATATTGTTGTCAATTTTACCTTGACCAAGTATGTTTCCTGGCATTTTTTCCTGTAGTTTTTTTTATTTTTATTGAATATATATATATATATATATATATATATATATATATATATGTGTGTGTGTGTGTGTGTGTGTGTGTGTGTGTGTGTGTGTGTGTGTGTGTGTGCGGGCACGCGCGGCCGTGTATGTGCGTGTAACTACATTTGTAAACGTTCTTTAGTTATTGAAAAGAACTATATATAAAATCTAAAACACTTACTGATGCCAAATCTGTCGGCATTGAAGTAATCGGATGTCTAGCCACACTGAAGGACTGTGATACAGCGAAACAGTTTGTTTGTGGATGACTATATATATATTTATATATATATATATATATATATATATATAGATAGACAGATAGAGAGAGAGAGAGAGAGAGAGAGAGAGAGAGAGAGAGAGAGAGAAGTGAAACAAGTAAAAGTTTTAGCACTTCGCTGATTGTTGTTACTGACTCCAGAGTTTCGTAGACGGATCCGTCCGTCAACTCGTCAGCGGTTATCAGCAATTGACAGTTTGCCATTTTTTTTATATCTTTTTTTTTATATGCGCTTATTATTGGTGCAACTTTTTTTTTTTCATAGTGCATGTGTGCGTTCGTGTACGTGCGCTCCTGGACCTGCCTGCCCGATGTACGTACGTGTGGGAGGGTGTTGTGATTATCCTTTTCGTCGATTTTTTCTCCACTTTACGCTCACTCCTTAGTCGTTTTTTTTCTTTCTTTTTTTCCTTTTTCCTCTTTGCTTTCAATTGTTGTCATTTGGATGCTAGTTTTCATATAAACAAACAAAACTATGTATTTTTAAACGGATTTTGTTTTAGCCTGGCATTATTTATTATTATGTTAAAGGTTATTTTTATTAGGCGCGCGTGTCTGATTTACTATCATTGTTTGTTTATTTTTCCTCTTAACTAGTGAACAACCGACCAACATCTAGAAGCACTACTAAAGAAAAAATGCACCGCTTGAACCTGTAACCCTTATTCTCATTAGGGAAACCGCTTCCGTAGCCGCTAGATATCGCTACCAATTTGGCCACGGGAGATCATCTTGATAGTACATAGTTCAAATTACCTATTTAAGGAACGCATATCTCTCGATGGGACTGCTACGAACCTATATCGGGTTGCTTCGTTTTTTAAAAGGATTTTTTTTCTCCGCCATTATTTCTTATTACTATTAATAATTGATATACCTTTCACTGTTTAAGAAAATAAAAAAAAGCAATGATAGAAACTCAAACACGTGTACCAGTGTACCATTTATCATATAGAGGATCGTGGCGGTGGTGTTCAGTAGAAGTAGAAGTACACACGTGAGTTAAGATTTTCCTACTAGACAGTCCAACTGCATGAGAAAGTTGGACTTTAGGTCCAAAGAAGGCAAAGAAAAACAAACACAAGACCGATAAATACATGTAAACAAATATATGTATTAATAACAAGAAAGGTTACAAGTTACATGGACAGTTACATGGAAAGAGTGCGTCTGGTGAATATTATATGTGTGTGTTGTGGTGAGTGTTCGTACGTACGTGTATTGTTCTTGGCGTGTTCCCAGCATTTGGGAAACGCTGTATCTGTGAGCGTTCACATCTGCGAGGTGGTATAAGGCTGAAGCCTGAGGAAAGAGATTTACCTCAAGGTGGCGGCCCAAAGGCCTGAGGGAAAAAGAGGAAGAGGTGAAGGGTCAGCGAGTATTTATAGCCAGGGAAGAGAGACCCCTGTTGAAGAGTAAGGGGCTAACTCCGGCAATCATAATCATAAAAACATAGATACTATCACTTTAAACCTTATTTTTAGTGGATACTTGCATTTGAGTAGTTGCTGCGTTTATCTATTAAACAGTATGTTTATTATATATACTGGCTTTAACACATTCAAGAAAATCTCATTAAAGAAAAATTTGCACCTTTCGGCTGGAATCAAAACTGCAGAGGGAGCCAACCTTTATCCAGGAGTGCCTTACCGCTTTGCCAAGAAGCAAGAGACGGATGGGTGAACCCAATTTATACTTTCAAGCGAAATTTCTAGAAAATAGAAAAATGGTCTTATCCCATCTTTGAATTTCCGCAACCAAATGCGTATGTATGCCCACATATACATACATATGCCAAGTCCCATACTGTCCACAGATGTTTATGTTTGTATGAGCCCCGTCGGGCTAGCGCGTGTGTATGTGTGTCTGCGTACCTCAATGGGTCTACGGACATGCATCTATGTTTGCGTTAGCATAAGTGACATCACGACGACGATTTCCACCCCACCACCACACTTCCATAATAACACCAATACACGCAATCTACATAAATCCAAAATTAAAAAAAAAATTAATCAATTTGTCTGACGATCGCAAAAGCGTGAAACCCAAGGTCACAAACTCACATCAATCCAACCATGTATATATATATATATATATATATATATATATATATATATATGTGTGTGTGTGTGTGTGTGTGCGCGCAGGTATGCAGAAAATAGAAAAGAACACGTTGGGTGCATAACCCGGGGTTCCTTAGTATTTTTGTTTTTATTTTTAAGAAGAGAGTGCTCCATACAGAAGTAGAGCTTTATTATAATAATATTTTTTAATTTAAAAATATGATTCCTTCGCTACATAAGAGTTCTCATTTAAAATTTAAATTTTAAATTTAAATAAATTTATTACCACCAATGTTAATCATGTGCATTTTTGTCGTGGTAATTTGCATGTTCCCAAGTAAGAGTTTATAATATATATAAGGCACGGTGGAGTAATGGATAGCGGCTTGGATTGAGGAATCGCAGAGCCGAGTTCGAATTCCAGTCGAATCCATGACATTCACTTACGTACTAATACCCTTGGGAAAGGTATGAATCCTTTTCCTCTCCCACCAGGACATGGTGGGTTCTATAGCCTTGGCAAATGGTCTAGGACGATTCAAAACCTGCAGAGGGTCGTTTAGGAACCTTGTGGCACTTACTGCACCAGGTCTCTGTATTCGTCCCTTCAAAAAGTGTGGATGGTCCTCACACGTCGAATCTCGGCGGGAGAGTCGACTATATATATATATATATATATATATATGAAATAAAATAATATTGCTACCTATTAAGTATTAACATACGTAAAATTATATAATTTGACATTCTAATGTGAACAAAGCTTCTATAAATGATGTGTTCACTAATTGATGAAGATATAATAACATTAAATACTTAACGATGTCGACGTGTTTAATCATGCTGCGAACTTTAAAAAAAAACAAAAAAAATACGATTGAGAAAATTACGAACCTCGAAGTCAACATTGATAAGTATTAAATGTTATGATAGTTCTTTTGGTAACTGATACAAAATGTCGGACGCTAACTCTACATTTTTTTTCTCTCGAGACACCATCGCTAGACAGACTGCCACCGAATGCTAAAGACTTATCCCGCACCAGACACCAACTTGGGATTTGAATTTCCGCGCACTTGTCTTAGAGATGCCAGCTCCAGATTTGCCCACAGAGATTACTTCCTAAGCCTTTCCCATGACTAGGCATAACCACAAGGCAGCGGAGGTTTAAAATCAGACTTTTCCTTCCCTTAGATGAACTACCCTCCCGGGCTGACATATTTTATCTAATCGAAGTTTATATATACACGCATAAAAACATCTGTATTTAACCATGTATGTCGGAGTTTAGTTGAGGATATCTTGGATCTTGCATAACAGATTCCAAAAAAGGAATACGTGTAACAATCTTCACACGATTTGGTGTTCGAACCTTCCATTCTCTTTAAAAGTCCAAACCTTTCGAACATTGATTGTATGGATCAGAAAATTGGACCTTATTCGTTCGTCTTGAAAGACGACTGCATCTGCTTAAAAAAATCCAGAACATCAGTTGGAGATCGCATGCAGCGCTTTAAATCAATTTATGGAGAACTGAGACCAAATCTCTGTTAAGCTCAAACAAAAACGATTACAGTTTGCCAGGAACTGCCACAGAGCAGACAGGGAAATCGTCTCATCCTTATTCCTATGGCATCCTTCTAGAAGTGTTGACTTTCCCTGACTACATAGCACGGGACACGGGGTTGGACATTGGGAACCTGAGGACAGCAATGCAGGAGAGTGTGGAAAGGGATGGTCAATAAAGTTCCGACCAACCGTAATTGAATGTTATATACATGTGTGTAAGTGTGTTTGTAGGATGTATATTAATATCCGAAATAAAAGGGGAAATGAGACAAAGTGGAAAATCTATAAACGGCGCGTTTCACCGAAGGCTGCTGGTCTCTGCTTCTGATCTAAAGAAACTGAAACCAACACACGGCGGCGAAACGCGTGGTTTATAGATTTTCCACTTTGTCACATTATATATATATATATATATATATATATATATATATATATATATATATATATATATATATGCAGAAATATAGTTTTAAAATGTGCTATATTTATGGGATAAAGTGCTCAATATCAGACACAGAGCGTATGTAAATATAGATATAAAAATGAATATAGAACTCAACGCTTGGAGTCGACAGGCTGTTTCATGTTAGATGCAATCGTCAGGCCTGGCGATTGTGTATGAAAAGCCTGTCGCTTCTGAGTGTTGACTTCAATGTTCACTTATATATATATATATATATATATATATATATATATATATATGTGTGTGTGTGTGTGTGTGTGTGTGTATGTATAGTCATACACAGACAGACTGTTTCGCTGCATCACAGCTCATCAGTGTGAGTAGACATTCGATTGCTTCAGACCTGGATTGAAACCCGACTGATCTGGCATCAGTTGAAGATTGTACCCCTGAGGTATCAGCCCCCGGTTGAAAGGAAGGTTTTTACGTACCTATTCTTTGAATAAACACGCCAATGACCGGGAGGGCTCAATTCAGGAAAGAGCTTTGCAGTATTAGTAGTCATTATTTACAAATCCGCTCTTTACATATATAAAAATTAGTTTGCTACTGTTCAAGAAACGAAAAATGAAAGCTCATACGCCAGTCTTCCAAAAGGAGACATTTAGTGTCGGTATCGAAAATCAAAGTTCAAAATTTAGTTTTCTTTGTCTAGATTAGAACCCTTACTTCTTATACCGGTAGGAAATATATAACTACCCCAGCTACGAGAATGTAATCGATTTTGTTGCTTACCTGCTTAAGGACACATGGCACAGTTACATCCACAACTGACATCCATTAGACATGACACGTGGAACTAGAACAGACTATCCCAGCGAGCGAAATAAAAAGTTCATTTCGACATTTCAACTACCTGAAGAAGGCCAATGCTACTTTAATTAAAAGAGTAAGCAATGAACTCAGAAGAAAGTGTTAGATGATCCACAGCAAATTTTCATCCGGGTTCTTACATCTCACCTTTTATTATTACTGTTGTAGTAGGATCCACCTAATTTGCATAGTGGAGTACCGACCATATAAATATGGTTGGTACCGGGAAGAGAGGAAGGAATCAAGAGATTCAACCAGAGACTCTGCCCGACTGCGACTCAGTCAACACATTCTCCAGGAACGGTCTTACCAGGAATATACAAAAGACTATATGTAAATATTGTGTACACTTTCTTGTTTCAATACATTTTGTTCTAAGTACATTTTGTGTTGCATTATTATTCCATGCATTTGTCAAGTTTCAACAATTACAATGTGCGATACTTAATAATAAAAACGATAATAAACATAAACAAAAAACAGAAAAAAGAAACTAAATGAAATTGACTGGACTTTTCGTACGCTTCCTTTGAGTAATATCCATTGTAGACAATGGCCGTAGGACAACTAATCGACAGTCGAGACAATAGTGTCTGGGCGTGATGGAAATCTGATGCAATCACGGATGACACATATTAGGAAAAAAATGTTCAAAATTTCAGCGTCTCCTCCCCTTCGTGCGCATGAGTAGTTGCATCAACACAGTACACTACTTTAGTCTGATTAAGGACGAAAAACATTTTCCACTTTGTCATTAAATTTCCTCACTTTTGACAATAGTGTTAATTGTAGAAATGACCTTCCAAGGTTGCGCAGCCATTAAATATATCCAGTGAAATAGCAAAATTACTTCAATGCTATTGTCAATTTTTAACGGCATAAGTGCCGTGTCCGTTCAGAGCGTAGGCGATCATGGCTCTCCACAACTTCTAACTCTTTTTAGCTCTGAGCAATGTTTCTCCCCTTACTATGCTTTACTCTCCCTGTTCTACCATCCATTTACACAAGCTTGTTAAGTAGTTTTACTTTTTGTACGCTTCCTTTGAGTAATACCCATTGTAGACAATGGCTGTAGGACAACTAATCGACAGTCGAGACAATAGTGTCTGGGCGTGATGGAAATCTGATGCAATCACAATATTTTTCAAGGCCAAACAAATTTTATCATACACCCCGAAAATAGATTCATATTACTGTACATCACTGCAAATTACCTAATCTGAGGAAAAATAGAAATCGATTATACCCTGTTACTCCAGTGGGGGAAAAAAACTGACCGTATGGTGAAAGAAAGGTGCTAAAGCAGTTGTTTCAATTTATATGCACAAGAGTGTAATTCGAAAATTGGCCGACAACCCAATCTCTCTAAAATTCTCCACTCCCTGATTTGACACGGAATAAGCTACGCAATCGTTAAATATGATAGTCTGGTAATTGTTCGGATAAGCTCTTCGCTATGGTGCCTAGTCTCTTCGAATTTAAGCGCAGTACAAGACTGGCGACGTGGTTAGATGTAAGCGTAAATTCTATGCTATAGCAGTTTCATTGTCGCACTTCTCGCCTGTGGAACTCTATTTCGGGTCCATGCTTTCCAGTCAAATTTAATTTTCCAAAATTTAAATACAATGTCAGTCGCTATCTACTGTCTTGATTACTCTTCCTCTATTCACCCTCCCTAGCAATTGTTCCAGTTTCTAACTCTTCCACACCCAGTTAACCCATTGTGTCTCAGTGGCTTTTTTGCCTTCCTTGAGGAAACGTGATTAACAAAAAGAAAACTGAAAACCAGTTAGATGTTGAAAATCAACGTTTCGCTGCTAGTACGTGAGCATTGTCAAAACATTACTGAAAACAAATGTAATACAAAGCAGTTATCATGGAATGATGCATAAGAAAGACGTGGTCACTTGAAAAATTGCAACAGTTATTAAAATTAAAATTATATCAGTAGACGATACGGCCAAAAGTCTCCGTAATTGATAACTTTTTTTTTTTTTAGAATTTTGGAAATTCTTTTTGTTTCCTTGTGTCTGCTTAAGCTGTTAGATAATTACTTTTTTTCTCTCGCTACTGCTCTTGTTGGTGCATGAGTTTAGTTAAAAGCTCATATTATGAATGATTCGTTACAAGATAGGCAAGTTTATTCTATTTGGGACATTTGGCACCATAGTCTCCATTCCTGTTTATCTTTAATATTAACTTTCTTTACTCCTTATTTTCATATATTTTTCATTTTTTCATTTTAGCTGTTTTATTGTTTTTCGTTCACATTTTAATTTTCATTCCTCATTGTCCTTTTCCCTCTTTGTTTCTTGTTTTTCTTTCTTTTTTCTTTCTATGTCTTTTTATTTTTAACTGCCTTCCTTTTTACTGATTTTTTTATTTCATATTTTTCTTCAGTTTCATTTTACTTTTTTTATCCTTATTTTTATTTTCTTTCTTTCTTTCTTTCTCAGTTGAATTTTCTTCAACATTTTTCTCTTTGTTTTCATTTCATTCTCTTTTTTTTCTTTATTTTTTAAAAATTTTCTTCTTCTAAACTCCTGCTTTTCTCATTTTTTATATTTCTTGTTTCAAGTATCTTTCTTTCTTTATTGTGTTTTTTGCTTTGTTTCGTTATCATTTCAACTTTCTTCAGTTTACTCGTTTATTTATTCATCTTTTTTTCATTTAATCATTTTTATACTTTTTCTTTCTTTCATTTTAGCTTTCTTTCTCTTCTTCCTATGTAACTTTCCTTCTTTGTTGACATTTTCTTACTTTTTCTATTTTTCAGTTTATCTTTTTGCCTGCTTCTTTCTTTCATTTTAACTTTATTTCTCTTCTTACTTTGTCTTCCTCATTTTCATTTTATCGTCTTTCTTTTTTCTTTCTTTCTTTCTTTTAAACTTTCTGTCTATTTTCCCTTTTATCTCTTTCCTTCTTTTTTGACTTTTTTTCATTCTTTCTCTTTTTTTTATTTTATCTTGAGTGTGTGCTTCTTTCTTTCTTTCTAATTTTATTCCTCTTCTTACCTTGTCTTTTCTTTTCTCTGTTATCGTTTTTCTTTGTTTCTCGTTTTCATTTTATCTTTTTGTTTGTTTCTTTCTTTCTTTTTTAACTTTCTTTCTATTCTCCATTTGTCTCTTTCCTTTATTTTTGATGTTTTTCTTTCTTTCCTTCTTTCTTTCTTTCTTTCTTTCTTTTTTTATTTTATATTTATTGTCCGTTTCTTTCTTTCTTTCTTTCTTTTTTATTTTATATTTATTGTCCGTTTCTTTCTTTCTTTCTTTCTTTCTTTTTTCTTTTATATTTACTGTCCGTTTCTTTCTTTCTTTCTTTCTTTCTTTCTTTCTTTCTTTCTTTCTTTTATATTTATTGTCCTTTTCTTTCTTTCTTTCTTTCTTTCTTTCTTTCTTTCTTTCTTTCTTTCTTTCTTTCTTTCTTATCCACCATTTGGCTGTGATGCATTAAAATGCGAACTTCTGCTCGCCGCCAACATTGATACTCTGTTCAAAGAGAGAGGATGGGGAGGTTGAGAATAACGAAGAAGTGTAACTGTTTTTACTCATTCCACCCCCCTCCCCTTCGTTTTCTTTAGCAAAAGCTTTTGTGGTGGGAGGTGTCATAATGGCTATCATCACTGAAAAAAAAAATGTGGCAAATTGAGTTCGAATTCGGAAACATTCCTGTTCATTTCGAACTCATCCTCTTGAAAGATTAAAAAGAAAATGACTAACACTAACCCCCGCCCAGCATTTTATCGACACTCATCTCGATCTATCACATTGCAATGAAAAATAGTTTACAATCAAGTCAATGTTTCATCGCTGCCACTGGTACCTTGTAACCCACTACTACCTGTCACGTGATACTTGAAGAGAATTTAATCCCTGCCCTGCCAGACGAAATACTAAGACTGACAGGATGTCAGACTCTGACAGCTCAATCCAAAAAGGTACCATGGCGGTCAGGCAGACGAAGCAAACTCAACATTATCGATGTGGGTTTCTGTTTTGCTGTATTTTTTTTAAAAATCGTTTTTATTTTATTTTATTTAGTTTCAACTTATTTTTTTTTACTTTTTTTTTTTTTGAGAATGAATGTTCAAGTTTACTGGCTTTGTTCAGGTGAGCTGTTTGCAGCCACAAATCCCCAAATTCCAGAGCAGCTGGCTTTTTGTGTCCTTTAGTTCCTGGCTTATTTTTACATCTATCCAAAGTGTGTGTGTGTGTGCGCGTGTACGTCTGTGTGAGATAGATAGATAGATAGATAGATAGATAGATAGAGAGAGAGAGAGAGAGAGAGAGAGAGAGAGAGAGAGAGAGAGCACAATCAGTTTCGGCAACAAAACACGTTATCTACCACCCACAGCGAAATAAACAGGTGTATGTTATTATACATAGTATATTTTTTAGTTTCATTCCAATGTATTTCACTAACACACAAACGCGTATTGCATCTATCTTACCCAATTCAGTTAGCAATAATTGCATTAATTCCTGACCACTTACAATCCACTATTTTTCCTAACTGTCGTTGTAAATCTATAGTAAACTTATTTATAATGCGTTTCTATTGTAAAATAACAAAGCAATGGGTTTAAATTATACACGTATCATCCCAATTATATCATTAACACTTGCTTTAATTTCCGACAACGAAAATCTTTTCCCTGATTTGCATTGTAAATTTATAGAAAACTTATTTATCATGTATTTCTTTTGTTAAATTATCACCAACGCATTTACATTTTACACACATTATCCGAATTATGTTATTAATAATTGCCTTCATTTTTGACGACGATACAAAAAAAAAAATAGCAGAAAGTATATACTTGCTAAAAATGCTTTTAAATTGAAAAGATCCGACGTGTATAATCATTTTTATCTTCTGTCAGATATATTTAGTTTGTTAATTCAGAATAAATGTTCTTATATAATTTTAAACATAGTCAATATTCTTGTTTCTTTTCACTACTAACCATAAAATATCGAAGTCCAAGGAAAAAATTGTAAAATTATCTTCTCTTTTCCTACAAATTAATCATCTTACAAATGGCGGCTCCTTTAAAAACACGAAATAATCAAATAGCTGATAACATAATTTATGTTTTGGGGATGATAACACACTGCAAACATTCGTAGGAAGTTAGTGGATATTTATAAAAATGCTGCATGTAATGAATGCACAGTAAGGTAACAGATCAGTATTAAAGCTTAGCAGAGTATTAAGAAAAATCGTTAGTAACAAAGAAAAGAATACTGAACTGTTACGTGATATCAGTCTTCCAATATGGCAGTGAATGATGGACGATCTACTTAAACATGAAATGAGATTTGCAGTAACAGAAATGTAGTTCTACAGAAAGTTGCTGAGTATACCATGGATCGAACAGGGGAACAACGATAAAGTTTTAGATAAAATAGAAACAAAAAGGAAACTTATAGTTAACATCAGGAAGAAAAAGTTGAATTGTTTGGGTCGCATAATGAGGAAAGATGTCTTGAAAATTTTGATACTCACAGGACAGACTGAAGGCAAGAGGAATAGAAGAAAATGACGCGTAGCCTATTTAGTTAACGAATGACAGAACAAAGTTTAAGAGAAATAAAAAAAAAAGACACAATCTATTAAGAGCTGAGAAAGACAGGAAATGGCGGAGAGACATGATCGCTTACGTCCTGAAGAAACACAGCACCTAGAAGAAGTTTGTTAATAGCACGAGAAAATGAAGAAAGAGATCTTAGTGACGGGATTCACGGTGTCAGGCCAGCTTCTACAGTGAATAAGGATAAGTTCAAACAGGCTGATGCTCTCATAACTTCTATATGAAATCTCTGTTCAGGACATGGGCGACATGGTTCATGGTTCTACGTGCAGTCTCTTCCGGACATGGTCCTCCACAAATCCCAATCCTTTGTAGCTCTAAACACTATTTATGCCCACAACCATTTTTTTCTGTCCCGTGTTTCTGTCATCAATTTACACAAGTACATTAACAAGGTTACTCGACGTTTCCATCTATGTTTCTTATTTTAAATATGCCATGTGAGTGTCGAATTCTCTACGCTCTTTTTCCTCATCTTTTTTTCTAGAAATTTTAATGTTCTTGTTCTGATCCTAAGCCAAATACTCATTTCGTCACCATCTATCTTAAAACTTCATTGTTGTCCACATGTTCCTTCCATGATATTCCGAGTATTCTTCTGTAGAAGCACGTCCTCGTTGCTTCAGGTCTCCTCTTCATCTGCGGGGATACAGCTCAACTTTCACTGGACTATAGGAGTGACGATATTAGATAACACAGTTGAAAAAACGTAAGGTGAGCCATGGTAGTTTATGCAGTTCTGTGATGTCTCTTGATTTCTCAAAGCTCTATATGAATTGGATTCCCAGAATGATGATAGACCTCACGAAGGAGAAGTTTGTGCCCCCTCACGTCACCAAGAACTTCTAGATTAATAAAGTAGCAGCCTCAGAATTTTCTCTCTTTGGGCCCATGAAAATAGTCAGAAACCAAACGTTCTCAAATACATGAGATTTGAAAAAGTAACTCATATGCTTATGAAGGCACCAAAAAAGGTTCAAGGAGACGGGTATGTGCATCCTATGGAATTCTAATTTTGAAAATTAAGGAACTGGGGGCTAGATTCGAAATCCTGAAACTTTTGAGTTAATTTTGGCTTATTTTGCATATATTCACTATTAAATCTGTTGTAATTAAAGTACAGGAATAATTTCTAGGGGCCCTCATACATACTGATGATAAAACTATTTATTCCTGTCTTAATAGTTTTTGAGCGATTCGGTAAGTTCAAATTGGCAGCTGATCTAAAAAATGAACTTCATTATGTTGTTAACTGGGGCAAGGAATGACTTGTTAATTCTAACGCCTACTTTCTTTTAATCGTCTGAGAGAACCCCTTTGATCTTCCTTCAGCTAAACTCCAGGAGAGTGATTTATTGTGCCTTCTCGGACTAACACCTACTGACATGAAATGGTAAGATTATATAGAATCAATTCTTAGATCTTCTGCTAGGAAATTTGGTTCCCTGAGTCGTGCTAGAAAGTAACTTACATATTTATAAGCCTACCATTCTTCCTTACTGTTGAAACTTGACTAATGCATGGAATAATAATGCAACACAAAATGTACTTAGAACAAAATGTATTGAAACAAGAAAGTGTACACAATATTTACATATAGTCTTTTGTATATTCCTGGGAAGACCGTTCCTGGAGAATGTGTTGACTGAGTCGCAGTCGGGCAGAGTCTCTGGATTGAATCTCTTGATTCCTCCCTCTCTTCCCGGTACCAACCATATTTATATGGTCGGTACTCCACTATGCAAATTAGGTGGATCCTACCACAACACTTACTTTGAATGCTGCTGACACATTTGTTCTCTCACTCCTACTATACATTTAGGAATTCTTAATCAAATTCAAAGAAGAATCTGTAATGTTATTGATCCTGAACTGGCATCTCGCCTCCAATCAATTTTCAGATGCTGTAATGTAGCTTCCTTTTAACTTTTCTATAAATATGTTCACGGCAGTTGTTCGAATAAACTTTCCTCTACGGTGTCTAGATTTTATGACGTTAAGAGCAGTGCTAGAGTGGCGGCAAGGTCTCAACATTTTACAGTTGAAGTGGATAGATGTAACTGTAAGTTCCATGCTAACAGTTTCTTCTCTCGCACTTCTTGCTTGTGGAACTGTCTTCCAGTTTTTTATTTCCAGCCAACTTTGATCTTCAAAAATTTAAATGCAATGTCAATCGTTATTATCTGTTTATTAATTCTTGTTATTTTGCTGTTCTCTATCTTTAATAGTGTTTTTTTTTTCATATTCTCTAACACTCAGTAACCCCTTGCGTCTTAGTCGCTTTATTTCCTTCCTTTGGGTGAAATTTTTATATATATATATATATATATATATATATATATATATATGTGTGTGTGTGTGTGTGTGTGTGTGTGTGTGTGTGTGTGTGTGTATATATATATATATATATATGTATGTGTGTGTGTGTGTGTGTGTGTGTGTGTATATATATATATATATATATATATATATATATATATATATATATATATACAGTGGTGTAACAGCGTAATTGTCCATTCGGCAAAAAAACACTAAACTAATTGAGTTACCTGGTTTCTATCAAGTTTTCATATAAGACGTTTACACATCTTGAAAACATTTTTCGCAAGAATCACTAAAACACCCTATTTAGCTAAAAAGAGAGCATGTTAAAATTGTTTTGCGTCAGACCCACAGTCCTTCCAAGTGAGCAATGGTGAGAGGAAAAATCGTTCAGGCCTTCAGTAATGATATGAACATTCATATTCTGGCTTCTGTCTTCAAAGTCCATTTAAGAACCATCAAAAGAACGGTGAATCATTTAAAAAAAAGAGGGAGTAGTAGAGAGGAGAACTGGATCGGGGTGGGGGGGTCACAGCAGGAAGAGGGGTCATCATTTTAACTTAAAGCTGAAGAGATCAGTTAGAAAAGATCCAACTCAATTCATAAGAGGTTTAGCACGTGAGAGAGAAGTTTCAGCTATGACAATCCAAGCAGAAAAAAAGACTTGAAAATGAAATCGTACGTGAAAGCTCTGAGACACATTGTTACTCCAGGACAGAAGGTTAGAAAGTTAGAGGGCGAAGATCATCTTAATCAGTCTGAAAATAATTCTAGAATAATATATATATATATATATATATATATATATATATATATATATCTTACATTAATTGCACAACTCTGAGTTTCATGCCGAAGCAATTTTCAAGTGCTGAAATATTATTTTATTTATATTTATATTTAAATTTGAGAAATCAATATATATATATATATATATATATATATATATATATATATATATATATATGATGGTGTTAGTCTCAGATTGTATTGCTATGACAATAAGCATACACTTTCTGAATTTCTTGAAATTTACGATAATATAAGGTCAGTTGGCATTTATTTCCCTGTCAGTATGAATTGGCATGTCCCGGAGGATAGTTACATCGTTATTTTACAACTGTGACTTGTAGGTTCTCATACCATCTCTCAGTAGTTTCGATTTTATGATACTTGTGCATATGTCGTTACCTTGTTATCTCTGTGGGTATATTCATTTTTTGCTAGTTCCGGATATCTTCAGATAACAGTTTCATCATTTCCCGCAGATCCTGCATATTATTATCTTGTTTTTATTTCCTTTTGTTTCTGGTGTATACTCATTTCTTTCCTAATGTCAAAAATGGCATCATGACATTTTTCACAGAGCACTTTTGAGAGAAAATAGAGAAGAAAAAAAAGAAGAAAAATCGTACATATTTTACATAGACAAAGACCTTCGTAAGGTGGGGATTATACTTGTGAGTACTATTTTTGATATCTAACCAAGGCATGGGGTATCAGGGATTCCTTCAATGAATCTATTGGAATCTTTTCCAGTCAATTCGAGGGCTCTGACTACAACTGGAATTGTTAATGTCTTTCCATCGCTACATTTTTTAGATTTCGATTTCAAGGTCCTTGTATTTTGATTGTTTTTGAAGATCTTCAAATACATTGCAGTCTGCAGGGACTGCAGCCATGTCAATGAGAAGACATATTTTTCTTTCTTGCCTCACGATGTCAGGGCGAATAGCTTTGATTGTTTTGTCTGTCCCATAAAATTGTTACGGGGTCCTATCTCCGTAACCTGGTCTAGGTGGTGCAATACCAGTTTCTTTTCCGTAAGCGGTGCAGATTTTCCAGTGCAGATATTGGCCCACTCTGTCGTGCTGTGTTTTATATTAAGCAGATGCCAATACCATGGAACCTGATACAGGATGGTCAATTGTTTCCGAATATTTATCACAGACTTTGCACTTTGGACTAACAAAATTTTTAGTATGTTTGCTTGGTAATTTCTGATTATTATTATTATTGAAATTTTTGTTTGTTCAATAGTGGATAGCTACAGTTAGTTTTTGTGATAACAGTTGCACCCTTGATGATGATCTCAGAAAGAGATGGAAAGTACTTGGGAAATAAAAGTGATTCTCACTATTACAGTGCATTTCTTGCCTTATTCAATTGTAATATACGGAAAAATATTCGTGAATATGAAAGGATTATTATAAAAATAAGCAGACATAATGTTTGTAATTTATTCACTCAAACATGCCTAAAAGAGAATTTTCTCCCTAAATACACACACGCATACACACACACACACACACACACACACACACACATATATATATACATATATATATAGTCTCAAACGTTTTATAATATATATATATATATATAGTCTCAAACGTTTTATAAATAGTTCTTATTTTGTATACCGACCAGCTCACGCGAGAAAAAAATAATAAAGACAAAGTACCCACCGACAGGATTCGAACCTGCATTTCTCTTTGTAGGAGAAAACACTACCCGATTAATCCATAGATAGAAGGAGATGAGAAATATGGATTCATACCTTTCATAGGGGCAAGAGTTCAAAAGTGAACGCAAGAGACTAGGTTGAAATTCGAATTCGGTTCGCTTATTTTACTTTTCTTACCGATAAACTTTCGCTGATTAATCATATGCATTACGAAATATACATAATATCTAACATTAATAGCACAACTCCGAGTTTCTTGCCAAAACAAATTTCAAGTGCTGGGAATATTATATTTATATTTATTTATATTTAAAGTTGAGAAATTAATCTATGATATTATGCATATTTCTTTATATATATATATATATATATATATATATATATATATATTAAATAGCTCTGTTACTTAACATTGAGTACTGTTTTTCTTAAACTATAGAGTATTTACATGTATTTGTACACGATCGCCCACTCGTATAGCTGACTATATTATTTAGCTTATTCGGTTATATATATATATATATATATATATATATATATATATATGAATATTGAAGTCAACACTCAGTGTCGACAGCTGTTTCATGCTGGACGCAATTGTCAGGCGGTCTGACGATTGCGTCCAGCATGAAAACAGCCTGTTGCCTCTGACTGTTGACTTCAATGTTCACTTTATATTTATATTTACATACGTTCTATCTCTGATATTGAGCATTTTATCCCATAAATATAGCACACCTTAAAACTATATTTCTTCATATATATATATATATATATATATATATATATATATATATAAAGTACCATGCAGATTTAAATTTTTCACACTTGTCACGAATGCAGCTATCGAATTTTTTTGCATGCTAGCATGTTAGTTAACATTCGTGTCAGCCAGCTATTGGCTTTCACTCTGGCCAGTACAAAATGGTCCCAAACTACATGAAAACTGCCGTAGAAGCATGAAAATATCGATTATTTCCACTATCGATGAGAGTTGGAAAATGCAAAGTCGGTCTTGGCCTTCCCGCTAACTTGGAGCATGTGCATGTAAATTTTGGTGCAAATCCGTCGAAAATTGCGGCCGTGCATTCGTTACACAGACACCCCCCCCACACACACATCCTGCCTTTTATAGATAGAATGAATATTGCATTAACAATTTCTTTTGGAATGGTATTTGCTGACTGAGAGGCTAGTACTACATTTGATTGAAATTTATAAAATCTCTCTCTTGAAACAAATTTTCAGGAAAAAAGGTTTTTGAAGTCCAGTTTCTCTTTCCTGTACTGATGAGAATTTCCTTCCTAACCTTTTGTTTAAAGTAGTGTGGAATGTCAACATCTTGATTATGTCATTATTTTCTATTCGAGTTACCTATTATTTTTTTATCATTTCACCCCAAGGAAAGCAATAAAGCCACTAAGACGCAAGGGGTTACTGAGTATGAGAGAACACAATAAAAAGAAAACATTATTAAGGAGAGAGGACTATAAAAGAACGGATAGACAAGGCAGCGACTGACATTGCATTTAAATTTTTGAAGATCAAAGTTAGCTAAAAAGCAAGAGGTCGGAAGAGACATCTACAAACGACAAGTGTCAGAAAAGAAACATTTTAGTGTGGAACTTCCGGTTACATCTTAGCCATTTTAACTGTAAGATGATGAAACCTACCGCCAATCTGGTAATGCGTTTAAATTCATAAAGTTTAGGTACCATAGAGGAAAGCTTATCAGAACAATTACTATGAAAATATTCTACATTGAGCATTTGATTAACTGAATAATATTTCACAACTTAATTACACTTGATTTGGAAAACGAGAAAATACCCGTAATTTGCCAAGATGAGAATGCCAGTCATATATCGTGGCTTTTTTTTTTTACTACAGCCCGGTGGTATAAACTATATTGAATAGTGGCTTGCCCAAGTGCGTACCTACTTACTCTTTATCTCTCTCACACATCGGCCATTTTGTGAAGATATCTCGTACACAGGAAGAAACGAATTCACGCTTTTCCTCTGAAATGCTTATAACACGCCTCACCTTGAATTTGAACTCTGTTCACTGATTCCGTTTTTCGTGTTAACCATCGGTCTACCTTCAAGGATTAGTATAAATGACAAATAAATAAAATATATTTTGAACTTTTGACCGTTGCATGGCTGGTGTATTATAGTAAAAGGCGCATGCGCCACAACCTTTTTCTTCATCTCTTCCTGGCGAAGTGGTTCACTTACATAATGTCTTGACATTTTTTTTTCTTCTTTTACACATTTTTTCTTGGTCTTTTTTCTTTGGTAACCAAATGACATGTCTGGTTAAATAACACTTCACATTGACCGCAAAACGCTACTGATAATGCCGTCTGAATTGATTCTGGTTTGGTTTTCCATTCAAAAAATTCGTTACATATTTAGTTGCGGATGTTTATTTATGCAGTATTGGGACATGAGGAGAGTGATTTGTCTTTCCTTCTTCCTTTCATGACTACTGCTTATTTATTTGTTCACATTATTGCTTTTTCCTCGTTCCTTGTCGCCGCCTTTTCTTTATTCTTTTGTCTGGTTATTCCATCATCCTTTGTATATATGTATGTATGTACGTAATATCTATCTATCTATCTATCTATCTATCTATCTATCTCATTCTTTTTTTTCATGTCTGTCTGTCTCTATGTATGTTTTATATATATATATATATATATATATATATATATATATATATATATATATTTTTTTATCTTGTCTATCTGTTTGCCTGCATCTATCTATTCATATCTATCTATCTATCTATCTATCTATCTATCTATCTATCTATCTAATTCTTTTTTCATATCTGTCTGTCTACTGTCTCTATGTATGTATGTATGTATGTACATATATATATGTATATGTATGCATGACTATGTATGTATGTATGTATGTATGTATGTATGTGTGTATCTATCTATCTATCTATCTATCTATCTATCTAATTCTTTTTCATGTCTGTCTGTCTCTCTCTCTATATATATATATACATATATATATATATATATGTATGTATGTATGTAAGTATGCATGCCTGTATGCATGTACGTAGTATGTATGTATGTATGTATGTATGTATGTATGTATGTATGTATGTATCTATCTATCTATCTATCTATCTATCTATCTTGATTGACAAAGATAGATAAAGTGTGCGTCTTTTCAAATTAATCCTACTACGTGTTCATGTTTTCTTTTTATTCTTCCTTTCAAAAATGCCAACCTTTCTTTTCCACTCTCTGTTGATGTAACGTTTGCATATTTTCCAGAGATTATTTTTCATTTTTATTATTTTTATGATATTTTTTGTTTATCGTGTTTTAAATTTGTATAGTTTCTCGCGACAATCTATTTGATTTTTACAAACACAACCGAAGTAAAAGAGAATACATTCACCAGGATTGGTGTCTCAGTTTCAATATTCGGGACATTACAAAGATTCTGCTATTCCGGGTCGAAATGCCAAACACACACACACACACACACACACACACACACACACACACACACACACACACACACACACACACACACACACATGCAGAGACAGAACATAATGTCAACAAAAATTGATCCCATTATATATTTATGGTGAATAAGGATGATATATCTCTATTCAGTTCATGAACAAAAGACATTTTTGACGGTCATCAGCACAAAAGAGATAGGTGGAGTGAGTATTTTTATCCACCATCTTTATTTCTAGTTAAAACATTGTAACGTATTGTCATAGCGCAATGGTTAGAGAATAGCTCAGCTGAAAGAAAGACTGATATTCCCAAGCTGCGATCTGTCTGTCTTTCTTTCTCTCTCTCTCTCTATATATATATCTTATGAGATGGATTATGTCCGACATTTATTTTAATATATTTTCTGTTTATACGTTATTTTTAGAGATATAATTTATTTAAGTAAATACTATGTTTTTAATTAAGCAGTATTAATTACATTTACCGGCCAGAATGTTCGAGAAATTTCGTAGCATATATGTGCTTCTCCGACGGGAATCGAACCCTAATGAAGGAATTACATTAGGGTTACAGGTTCGATTTGGTAAGTGGGGAAAAGAAGTGATGGAAATTTTACCATTTCTAAGTGAACGATTTGTTTTTCATTTTTTTTAACTACCTAATAATATATATTATAGATTCTGTGAGATATCTATCTAAATATATGTCTATTCTACGGTCTCTCTATATCTATCAATGTATTTATCTGGGATATTCATAATCATTTGGTGGATCACGAATGTTTCCAAGCGAAGAGCGCATGCGCTTTAGCAAAAGCTAAAACAGTAATTTTTCGATATCGCTTCAAGCCTGCATTTTTAGTTCTGTGTATTTAAGAAATTTGGTGTTCACATAGTGAAACAGCTATACATGCTGAGAGTGAAATTGTCAAGCCGAAGCCAAGGTCTGTCCAAAACAGTTGCTTTCAGCTTCTAACTAATGTACTATGGATTAATTATTACAGTAGATGGGAATCTTTAGCCTAGGATGGTAGTCACTTTAGAAGAAGTAAAACTCAGAATTAAAAACCATGCAGAAAACAACGGGAGAGCATTTCAATATATTTTCATCAAAGATCGAAGAGGAATTTGTGGAAAGACATGATCGCTTACAACCCGAAAGAAGATGGCATGTAAAAACAAAGTTAAGAAATTGTTCAAGTTTGTTATATACAAATATATAAAATATCAATCATTTGTGATGTATATCTTTGTATAGAATAAATCATTTTTCTTTCTGAGTGAATCTGTCGTAACAGGTGTTAAATGAGCCGATATTTGGCACGGAAGCTCAAAAGGCCAGCTCAAAAGGCTAGCTCAAAAGGCCAGCTCAAAAGGCCCAGCTCAAAAGGCCCAGCTCAAAAGGCTAGCTCAAAAGGCCAGCTCAAAAGGCCCAGCTCAAAAGGCCAGCTCAAAAGGCCCAGCTCAAAAGGGCCAGCTCAAAAGGCCCAGCTCAAAAGGCCAGCTCAAAAGGCCCAGCTCAAAAGGCCCAGCTGCTGGAAAAGAATCCTAAGGAACATCGCACATGAATGGAATCTCTGTTATCTCGCCACTTCGGAAAAAAAATTTCAATAATTTATTCCATACATTCCTTGTATTGACATTGAAATATAACAAGGAATGGTTACTTGTTAAATTAAAACTAAAATATTTTATTAACTTTCAAACTAATTTTTATTGTTTAATTTGGGGTCATAACATTTATAACTTAATTACTAGGGTACATTTTAAAATAAGACTGTTCTTTTTTTTACATATTCATTCAGTCAGTTAAGTGCTGTACGTGATACACGCTTGGGCGGTCAGGTCTCTTTCGTTTCATGACTGACTAGACAGAAGATTTTCCTGCAGTAGGTTACTGCTTCTTTCAACGGTAAACTAGTTGCCAACTAAGAATATAGAACCCAGTCTGTCCTGCTATTCAACCCATAGTTAGGGGGAGAAGAGATGGATTCCCACCTTTCCATAGGGTCAATCGACCAGTCAAGTTGCCATGCGTGTTATACGCATGAGTGATCATGTCTCTTTCGATTCATGAATGACTAGACAGAAGATTTTTGTCCAGTACGTTCCCATTACTTTCTGCGGTAGACTGGTTACCAACCAAGGTTGTAGGACGAAATCTGTTCTGCTATTTAACTTATAGCATGAAGATAAAATGAATTCATACATTCCCCAGTGATATTTGTGCGTAAGTGAATGTAACGACCTCAACTTGAATTCGAACTCCGATTTCTTGCTCTAAGTCGATACCCATTACACCGTAACGGACATCCATTTCATATTAACCATTAGAAAAAAATATCCAGATCAGTTTAAGCTATAAGTTGACAGAAGGAAACAGCAAATTACAGTTATAACACTATCAATACGTTCTTGGAAAATCTAGATCATGTCTAGAAATTTTGGGCGTGCCCAAACTGTGTAAAACTTAATTTCATGAACATATATGACAGCAGTGCTAAGTGCTCGTTTTGTTGGCATACTTTCCAATGTTGTCATGATAAAGCATTTATTAAACATTCGTCTTCAAAAAGAAAGATGTGAGGGTCAGAAACGACATCTAAAACAACGGTTTTTTCATGGGCTTTCACTTTAAATTAGCCCCAAAAGACCTCAACCCAGAAAACTGACGTGAATGCTTTATGGTACATAATTTTTTTAAAAAAATCAATTCACCCCAATTAAGGCGATAAATGCAAGTGGCATTTAGCGTGTGAGGGAAAGAGAATGAGAGTGAAAGCAGAAACAAGGAATAAGTTCCTATTCTATTCATGTTTGTTATATTCATTTCCGCGGGAATATTCTTAGGAAAACAATGAATCCACCGCTTCTTCCCCTAAGCTTTCAGTAAATCATTATTATCTCCAAAAATTTCTAACAATCTAAAAATATTTTCTGGTTTTAAATAATATGCAAAGTGTTTATAAGCCGTTGAAAGACAATTTAATTCAGGAAAACAACCTTAGATTGAACAGGTTAAGCATTCATTTGGGGTCGCTCCCACAAAGCAGCGTTTTATGAAGAAACTGTTCAAGTGGGACTTACTTCTCACCGATGAAATACGAAAGGAATGTGGGTGGTTTGCTACGATGTGCGTGGCATGATAGGAATTAGCCGTGAAGGTTAGCACTGGTGAAACTAACGAATGTAGCTCGTCGGAGCACTTTCATGGACATATGTAATAGGCATAAAACAAAATCGGAAGTAAAGCTGAAGATCTTTTTACTCGGTCCCCACGCCAGTGGTCTAGACGATATTTTTCTTTGACCCCGATATGCAGCAATGCGATATAGAAAGAACAACGCGATGCTGATGATGAGCAAATGATTCTATTTAAAGCCCAACTTCAGGCGCAAGTATGAAATCTTCGTGGACATATTATAAAGAATGATCATTCTTATGCAGTGCCTTAGGAATGTGCGGGTGGTGTAAGAAATAGCGGCACGAAATGTGAAATCGGATAAGCGTAGTTCGAATTTTCGTTGGATTCGTTTCATCCACTTTTTTTTAAACAATACACGGCGATAATACAACTAAGACGTAAGCGGTTACATATATGAAAACTGTGTTAAAGACTGAGTTTGTTGGCATACTTTCCTATGTTGTCATAGTGAATCATTTATTATGATGCTATAGTCGGACACAACATCTGAAACATCAGTTATTAATGGGCTTTCAGTTTAAATTAGCTCCCCAAAACCCGAACCCAGAAAACTGACGTAAATGCTTTAGGGTACATAATATTTTTTTAATCAATTCACCCCCCAAAATGTAATAATTGTTTTGTAATGTCAAAGAACACTCGTTGCCACTTTTGTGACGCCAACGAATACACGTTTTCACTTATATATATATATATATATATATATATATATATATATATATATATATATATATATTGATTTAAATAAACATAATTTTATGTTCATTAAAACAAAAAATGGACATAAAATTATGTTTATTTAAATCAATAATCCTCTTCTGTGGTATCAGGTCTTTGATCTGCCGTAAAACAAACCAAATCTAACCAAACTATAGCGATGGAACTCAAATCTACAATACATTGCCAAATACAACGAGGAATTTATATTTGAGCATTTCGCTTCAAGCAATGCGGGAGTGCTACTAGCACGCAAGGGGTTACAGAAAGTGGGAGCAAAAGTAAAGAGGCCTGATAGAGGAAAGGATGAAGTGAAGAACGGGCAATAGATCAAGACATCTGAAGATGTCGATTGACATTGAATTTAAATAATTTAAGATTATAACTATCAAGGAAGCAAGTAAGAGGAAGGGAGTTCCACACACGGGAAGTGCGTGACATGAAGCTATTACGGCTACATTTAACAATTTTGACAGCGAAAGGGTTGGACTGGGATGCCAACCTAGTAGCACGTTTACATTCAAGCAGTTTGGCAACTAGCGAAAGTAGCTCGTCGGAGCAGTTACGGTGAAAGTATTTGTAGAAAAGACAGAGGGAAGCGACGGCACGTCTGTGACAAAGTGACTGTGGACGAGATGCCAGATCACATTTCATATCCGTCTGTGGATTTTATCGAGGACCTTGAGACAAACAGCGGGAGGGGGTGGGGTCCAGACTATATATAGCAGCAGTATTCCATGCAAGAGCGAATGGTTGATATATAGATTTGAAGGATGGATTCAGGCGCGAAAAACTTTCTGCCGCGACATAGAACCAACTTTCCTTGCGGTAGATGAAGTTATTGATTCAATGTATTTGTTCCATCTCAAGTCGGCGGACAGCGTGAGACCAAACAGGCACAGAGAGGCGCTCTCGTGGATTTGAGCAGCAGACATTCGAATGGGAGGTAGAGACGGTTCTCTATGGTGGGTAAAGGCGAACAGTTTTGTTTTTGAGGCATTAATGTTTACCAGCTATTTTTTGCACCAGTCAACCAGATATTGGACGTCCTTTTCGAGATTAACGGCTAGGTTAGTTTTGTCAGCGATACCAGCTTTGCTATTGAGGCAGGAGTAAATAGTAGTGACGTCTGCATAGATACCCCTCTTGGGGACTGATAATATCAGGAAGATCATTAATGAAGATCAGAAACAGTGTGAGACCCAGGATAGAGCCTTGGGAACTATCTGCCTTTGTGAGAAAGGAACTGGAGGAGAATCCGTTTAGGACGACCTTCATTACACGGTTTTGCACATTCTATCGCTTTACGAATATTCTGGCGGTTTCTGGCTTCTTTTATTAGAATCAGTTTCAGACCAAAAGTAGAGTGTTGCAGCATTCTCTGGCTTGGGGCTGCTCATTCCCACTCTTTATAGATTCCAAAATTGTTTACACGATTTTAGTGAAACATGACATTTTCCCCCACGTTGCAAAATTATCGCTAATCTGTCGATTTTACCAGAGAAAATGTTCAGATGAGCTTCATTTCGTTTTTTTTTAATCAT
>CAHIKZ030005066.1:4242500-4360000 GCA_903632075.3 Acanthosepion pharaonis
AAAACAAAAACAGAATGGCGTCAAAATGTTTCATCCTTTAATAGTCAGTTGTGTTTAGTTTAATTTGTAACGTAGTATAAATGTAGAAACAAAGCAAATATTGATAGGATTTCATTTTCACGAAGATGCAGTAAGATAATAAAATATTTGACTGTGTTCCATTTCTTTTTGTTTTTATCTAAAAATTGATGTAAGTTTTAATTGAGAACAGATTTGTGATTGATGTATTTTTGTCTAATCAGGCCCGTCGTGAAATGATTGAGTCGGGTCTTCCCCAAGAAAATCATTGCCCTCTTCCTGTGAAAATGGGGTGAACTGATTTTAGTGTGTAAATTATTACACGTGGTTCTTCTGAGTTAAAGGCGGTTAAAGGCCGCCTTAATACGCAAAACACTCTAGCGGGGGATCTGCATTTAGTATAAATTGACGTCCTGCATACTAAATGTTTCATTCGACCGCTAAAATAACATCAATTAAATACTTGAAATACTTGTAAGAGGAGGGAACATACAAAACATTCGTAACAATTTTGAGTGTACCGTGTCACGTGCACAATTCATATTACGTTGGTATATATATACTTTTTCCTATTTACTATAGGACAGAGAACACCATCATAAAAAAAAATGAAGATTGCTTTAGCAGAATATATAGCAGTCAAATATTGTCTTAAATGTTTATTATCATTAATGGAAACATTTGCAACCTTTATTAATTTTTAACCAGTATTTCAGTTTCGTTTTATCGCAACTTTTCAAAATCGTCATTCTACGTCTGGGAAAAAAATATCGGTGAGATTTGAAACCGTATTCAGTTTCTTGGAAAAGTTTGTATGTATACCTCAGCTTTACCTCGTCAGCTTCGAGAATCTGAATGAAATATGTTTGATTGATCCCTTTCATTTCTTTCTTCAATCGTGTCTTGACAGAATTATTACCAAGCACGCGACACCGCCGTATATTACACTACTGTATATGTCAACTGAAGTTAGGGACAGAGTTGTGACAAATATCAGCTGTCTCCACAATAAACATCATTCTAAACACACAGACACAGAGTAAGAGAGAAAAATAGTTTCTGAGATAAGTTATCATAATAAAAGGTTGATATAGTTTCAACATTTCAAATAAATCAGTACATTATTAACACTGATTTATTTGAACTAGGGCAATCAGCTTGCTTCCCATAGACAAAATGTCCCAGTTATTTCTCAGATGAAGAATTTATCATTATTATTATCATTATTATTATTATAAGTAGTAGTAGCAGCAGCGGTAGTAGTAATAGTAGCAGTTACTGATTCATTCATGCTGGCGTCTTCATCTTGGCTTTTATAGTCACAATGTTTCAATTCTTTCTGAGATGAGGAATTATTATTATTATTATTATTATTATTATTATATAGTGATGTCCTCAACTTGATTGTTATGGATACAATGCAATTCTTTTTAAAAAGTATATATATATATATATATATTGAAAAATACATCCCTACCCCTACCAAAACGTAATTAACAACTGATACAACAAAATGCAGCGATGATGAACACGCAACCACCCCTTGTCAGAATGAATGGATTTCTCTGTATCCTTGGACACGTGAATTATGAATTTTTGCAGTGCTGTTAAAACCCAGTAATTTTAAAAATAAGTTACTCCAAAATTCGCTTGACGATGAAATGGAACTAATGTCTTTAATTTGATTACAAAATTAAATTGGAAGCATTTAGCTTCCATTTTTGAAACATAGTTAGAACTGTGTAGCGAAAAAAACATATTTTAAATCAGTTAATTTATAATACTAATGCTCTGTAAATTTACATTGAGCACTATTTACTAACAATAAAAATATCTATAAGAACACCGGATTATATATCTTACTGTTCTTACTTTATATATATATATATATATATATATATGTAAAAATGAACATTGAAGTCAACATTCAGAGGCGACTGGCTGTGTTTCATGCTAGACGAAATCGTATATTTATATATATATATATATATATATATATATATATATATATATATATATATATATAATATTAAGAAAATAAAAAAATCAACAATAACAATATCATTTAGTCACTTTCGTTTATTAAGCATTACATTACATCACTTAGAATCTTCCATAGTTTACCTTGGCTTCCACACTTGGCCTTAAGAATATTTAAAACTTTCAAAACTGAAAAAAAATTGAGAGCCTAACACTATTTTTACTTCTGTTTATAAATATATTTTGCAAAATAAAATCTTTACATTTACCTTGATGCCGAAACACATTGATGCCGATTGATGCCGAAACACGTTGACATAGAAATGGTTTCCTTTTGTCTTCATATATATATATATTCATTTCTTTTTTTGCATTCATACAAGTATTTACTTTTCTGGGCATAAAGTGTGCAAAGACCGTCCAAATGGATAAAAATGTCCTATAGACACACACATACGCACACACACATACGCACATAGACTTGGGAAGTTTTAAATGTGAATTAAGTTTAAGCGTCAAATGATATTTTCTTTTTCTTTCAGATTTAACAACTTATGTCTTTTGCAATTTCAACCATTGTTTGATTGTTAATCATTCCGAAGTTGAAATTTCCAAAGACATAAGTTGTTAAATCTGAAATTAAAACAAAAACATCATTAGGCGCTTAAAATTAATTCCCATTTAAAATCGGTCCAAATTATTGGAATATATATATATATATATATATATATATATATATATATATATATATATATATATATATATATATATATATCCTAATAGTCTTAAAGATAGGCGCAACTTGTGTTTATAAGAAAAATAGAATAATAAATAATAAAATACAATAATCAAAGCAAACTATTAAATCAAAGGAATGAATTAGTTTTAAAATGTCGACATAGAGGCAGATTTAAACTTCTGTAATATAGATTTTTCTTTTTAATTCTCTAACTCTTCAAATGTTGAATAAATAACTATTTCTAATATCTATATTTTTATTTTTTCACCATATTAATTTTATCTTATAATTGTCATCTGTACTAAGAACCCTCTTTTCTTTTATCACTTACATCTCTTTACTATATATTTTTAAATGTTTTTTAAAGTTTTTTTTTTAAAAATATAACTTGGTATGGTTTTGTTTTTTAAATATAACTTGATTTAACTTATTTTTAAAGTTAAAAATTGATAATTTATTTTATCTTAATTTTTTTATTTTTTATTCTTCAATATAAAATTTCAATTTTTTTCTTACGTAAATTTAATATAAATTGTCTGAATATAATTTACTTTTAATCTTTTTAACATATCTCATTTTCAAGTATAATTTGTTATTTTTGAGTAGGAACTTAACATTATATATATATATATATATATATATATATATATATATATATATATATATATATATATATATATTTTTTTATATAAAACACATGTTTCAAAAATAGAAGCTAAAAACCCCGAATTTAATTTTGCAATTAAATTAAAAGCATTAGTTCCATTTCATCCTGCATGAAACATAAAAAGATCTTTGATAATGGCTAATAGAAGGGCTGAAATTTCTAGGACCCATATAATCCTTTGAACAGTTTTTATATATTTTATGTCCTGAAAATAAAATAATTGTATGAATATAAGAAGAATTTAATAAAAAGCTTAATCACGGTACCTTGTCAGTTACCTTCAATGAAACTTGTGTCTATTTATCTCTTTATCTCTCTTTCTCTCTCTCCCTCACTTTATCTTTTCTTTTCTCTCTCTCTTTATATATATATATATATATATATATATATATATATATATATATATATATAAAGCGTATGCTTTTTTTATTCAATTCGATATTTTAATTTCTACCCATCTGTCACCGAGGATCTACTAATGACTGCGATAAATCTGGTCAGCAATTATTGCCAACAATGTACATAAATTGGTCCAATTTAGGTTATCTACCAACTCTAGTAATAAGGATATTTTTGACAAGCATAAAGGCAAATATGTAGATGCCCTCGAACAAAGTAACCATCATATTAACCTTGAGTTATTGGACAATAGCAATAATTATCTCAGCAAGCCTAAACGACGCAAATGCAATATCATGGTTTAACTCACCCTTCAACAGCAATGTCAAACTAATATCGGAAAAAAGTTTTTTTAAAAATTTAATTCATAAGCACTTCAATTATTCCCTAACGCTAAAAAAGATTTTCAATAAAAACAACGTCAAAGTTAGCTACAGTTGTGCTAAAAACATCGACGAATATACATCACAGCACAACAATATTATTCTAAACAAACCCTGCCCATTAAGCATTAGTTTATAAAGTTAGCATCACATATGACAACGAGATCAAATTTTATGCGGGTTCTACTGAAAAAAACATTGGAAATCATGCTTTTGCCATCATCATATGATGTTAGGCAATATTAAATATAGTAACAGCACTTCCCTCTCTAAATTTTTCTGGAAAATAAGAAGCAAGAATAGAAACCCAACTATCACCTGGGAGTACGTAACGAAAGCTAATCCCTTTAACGGGAGAGTCGATAAATGTAGCTTATGCCTTTCTGAGAAGTTAATGATCCTAAAAAAAAACAATATGTTAAACAAAAGAGCACCTGGTTACACAGAAGTAAATTCGTACTTAAGCACGTTGAAACAGATTAATATATTTTTCCCAGTCTTGGATGCCACAGATACTGGTTTTGATGCTATCATTATTATTTTTATTATTATTTATTTTTAACCTTTTTTCTTTCACTATATAACCATTATTTTCATTTTTATTTTTATTCTTATCTTATTTTTGATCTTCTTCTTCTTCTTCTTCTTCTTCTTATTATTATTATTATATATTTTGCTTTTATTATCATTTTATCAATTTAAATATTTTTATTAATTTATCACGATTTTTTACCACAAAAAGAGTTGCCCTCCTTTATCCCTAAAATTTATTTTAATAACAGCGTCCGTTTAAAAAAAAAATTAGAAAATTAAAATTTGAATTAGAATTTCTAATAATTGTTATTTTCAATGCCAAATGCAAATTTGAGCCTAAATTCAAATTCAAGAGTAGATTATAGTGCAATTGAATATTTATCTACAGTTATAAATCCAACTAAACAGCAACCTAACCTGCGACATCCGGAAATATTAAATAAACGGTGTTATCCAAATGATGTAAATTTAAATTAGTACATGATGATTGCAGTGAAAATGAAACCCCGAGTTGTACTGTCGGCGTAGGGTATTATATATATATATATATATATATATATATATATATAATCGGTTTAACCCCAAGCAAGGCAGTAAAGTCACTAGGACAGAAGAGGGTTACTGAGTGTGTAACAATTAGAAATGGGAAACTTTAATAAGGAGCGAGAACAAAAGAAGAGTATTCAGGAGGAAGGTAGATATCGATTGACATTGGATTTAAATTTTTGAAGATTAAAGTTGGCTGGAAAGCATGGAGCCGGAAAAGAGTTCCACAATGAAGAAGTACGTGAAAAGAATCTGTTAGTATAGAACTTACAGTTACACATAGCCAATTCATTTGTAAATTAGTGATAGCACGTCGCCAGTGTAATACTGCGCTTAAATTCATAAAGTCTAGATATCATAGCGAAGAGCTCATCCGTGTTACCATTAAAGTATTTATACAAAAGGCACAGGGAGGCGGTGAAAAAGTGATTGAAGCCGAGACGCCAGATCAGGACCAATAATATTGCTGATTCTTCTCTAGATTCTATCAAGAATCTCTAAATATATATCGGGAGCACCGAAACATATGTGACAGCAATATTCTAAGCCTAGACGAATGGTAGACTTGTAAATATGCAAGTTAGATTCAGGTGAGAAAAATTGTCTTGCACGACACAGGGAACCAACTTTTTAGCAGCTGACTTATTGATATACAAATATGAAGTTTTCAGACCCCGCCTGTGATTGCTGAGGGCCCAGCAGTTGAGTTCCTAAAATTGAGTAGCCAGTCTACCCTCACATATGATTTCACTAGAGCGATGAATGTTTGTACGGAAAGAATTGAATGCAGAGAACTGGTGCCCATCGTGTGTTTCAAGATCACGAAACAGTCTTTTGAAGGTTTTTGAATTCGGTGTTCTTCTTTTTCTAGGCTGATTGCCAAACAAGTATAAAAAGTCTTGTCTATTCTACAATCCTTTGCAGGCGGGAGGGATAGATTCATATCTTTCTCCGGGGTATTAATGCGAAAGTAAATGCAAGGCACTGGACTGCAGGCGGTCATCATTGCATCAGATGCACAAATGCACGTTATCCCTCTCTCTCAGGTACACACAAACATTCAAACACAAAAACATACGCACACACTCTTTCTCTCTCTCACGCACACACTCTTTCTTTCTCTCACGCACACAAATACACATACAGATGCATGGGAAAAATTGCGCCCTGAAGATGACAGTTTGAAATTGTCGAAAATACTTGGCAAATGTCTTTCTTCAATCTGGCAACAACTTGAATATAAGGATCTTATTATTCAAGAAATTGATAGTAAGTTAATGTCTCATTATGTCATGTTAGCGAACTGATTTCACCATTAATCATTAACATTGCTATTTAATTCTTTATATAAATTCTTTATGATATATATATATATATATATATATATATATATATATATATATATATATATATATGCGTATGTGTGTGAGTATGTATTCAAAGTGATTTTAGGTGTAACGGAAATAGATTTTCCTAGTTTCTGGGTGGAGTTTGAACTTATTTTGGGGAAAAAATGACAAGATACCACAATTTGACAAGTAAAGACGCGATTCATGAAAAACCCGACTCGTCACCCACCGACGCATGATGACACGAAACTTGGTAACGATCAAAATGAAACAAAAAAAAACAGAAAAAAAAAAACAGACAGCAATAAGAGGGAAAAATAGACATTTATACTGCGAAACCTATCTTTATGTATCAGTAAAAATTCTTTGATAATGGTTTATAAAAGCCGAACGTCTGTCAGAAGGCAATTTCCATTCAAACTTTGCCAGCAAAATAGAAAAAATGGTCCGAATGCATAACATAAAAAACACTGAAACAAATAACATTCGTTGGTCTTTAACGATAGATATACGTATGTGTAGTTGGTGCCGCAAAACACACACACACACATACATACATACACACACACACACACATATATATATATATATATATATATATATATATATATATATATATATATATATATATATTGATGTGTCATCAATCCCACCTGTAAAAACACGGCCGGAATTAAATTATAGGTGAGAACGATTTCTGCTTAATTCTCTTGACATGAAAGACTTTGAATCATTTTTCTGCAGGTGTTTCTATCTTGAATAAAAGAAAGTGTCACAATCTACCGTTCTGTTAGCCAGGTGCTAACGCGTTAATTGTTCTTTGCAACAACATTAACTGTAGTCGATATTTCAGCTCAGGTAGAGTTGACCGGGTTATGACTGCTACTGTAATCCTCATTGGGCGTAGATGGCTTCGCGTTGTTGCATCATTCTCAATTCAATAAACAGGCAAACATGGAATGCAAAGAAAGTAAAAAAAAAAAACAGACATTAAGAAGAAAAAGCAGAACAGAAGGAGGAGGAGAAATAATAATAATAATAATAATAATAATAGCCGGGAAAACCTTTCGATTTATTATTAAAATAAAAATTATTTTCTTATTACTCGCCTATATATATATATATATATATATATATAGTCGACTCTCCCGTCGAATTCGACGTATGAGGGTCAAGCAGATCAGTTCCCTGGAAATCGACAGCCCGACAACAGCACATGAGATTTGATTATAGTGGTGAAGGTTTTGTGCAAGACCAGCCACACTTTTTGAAGGCCCGAATTCAGAGACCTGGTGCACTAAGTGCCACAAGGTCTCCAAACGACCCTCCTCAGGTTTTGAATTCAGAGTTGTCCTTCTCATTGACCAGTTGCCATCCAAGGCTATAGAACCTAGTCTGTCCTGTTATTTTACCCATAGCTGGAGGGAGAAGAAGAGGATTCACATCTTTCCCAAGGGTATTAGCACGTAAGTGAATGTAATGGATTCGAATGGAATTCGAACTCGGCTCTCCGATTCCTCAATCCAAGCGAATATATATATATATATATATATATATATATATATATATATATATATATATATATAGAGAGAGAGAGAGAGAGAGAGGGAGAGAGAGAGACTGTGGTGCTTATTTCATTTTTTGACGATTTTGTAAATACATGAAAGGAAATTAGCCATATTAGTCTCGCAAGCCCCTGTTAGTAAATTAGATCCTCACTGCCCGCCGCTGTACCCCGAGAATTGTAGTCTTGTATCAGGTAGAATTAAATTTATTCAGTAATTCTGTCTAATCACGGAATGTTAATAAGAAATAAGTCTAATTAGCGAATTTGTCAGTGGATAAATGCACAAATACTTGAGCCACAAAGGCAGACGTTTATACATATTTGGGGTGATGCAAGTTTGAAGAGCACATTTTATTTATTGAGTTTTCTCGAGTGCGCAGGCTGATAGACGTAATACACATTGTTTAAAGTCAAAAAATAACTGGGCGTTTATTTCAAATACGAGTATCCACTAAAATAACTTTTAACGCAATAAATTCAGTCTATTATTCTATAAATCAAATCTTAGACATGATAGAATAATGAAACTGATATCAAACGGAATATTTCTTTTTTTTTTAATCCCAGGGTTGATTGATAAATAACGTCTCCAGTTTTATAAATCAACTTTTATACCAGACAGAATAATGAGTCTGAAATAAATTTATTCATCTTTAATATGACGCGCTTATATTTTAATCATCTCACCTTCCAAAGCCCTAAATTGACTAAGGTGTAAGAGGTTACTGAGTGTGAAAGAATGTGGGGAAAAATTATTAAGGTGAGAGAGAACAATAAAAGAACAGGTATTAAGAAGATAGAAGATAACGATGGGCATTGCAATTAAATTTTTGAAGATCAAAGTTTATTGAAAAGCAAGAGGTCGGAAGAGATTTCCACAATTAAGAGGTGCGAGAGAAGAAACTGTCTGCATAGAACTTACGGTGCATCTATACATTCAACTGTAAAACGATAAAACCTCCACTCCTAGAAATAAGATTTCAACCGGACAGAATAATGGAACAGTTATCAAAATTAGGTGAATTTGTTTCCCAGGAAAATTCCGAGGGTTGATTGATAAATAAAGTCTCCTATCGTAGAAAAAACAATTTTTTTTCGTACTGCGCTTAATTTCGTAAAGTCGAGGAAAGCTTATTAGAGCAATTACCATGAAAATATTTATAGAAAAGACACAGGGAAGCTATGTTACGGTGATGGTAAAGTGAGTGAAGACGAGATGCCAGGTCAGGGCCGATAATATTGCAGATTCTTCTTTGGATTTTAACAAGAAACTGTAAATACATAGCATAAGCATCAGACCAGATGTGCCAGCAATATTCAATGTCTGAACGAATGATGGACTTATAAATGTACAGGATAAATTCTGGCGAGAAAAAAAAAACGTCTAGCACGATACAGCGAACCAAATTTCCTCGCGACAGATCGTTTATATTGTTGATTGATAAGTAAGGTCTCCACTCCTCGAAATAAGATTTCCCCCGGATAGAATAATAGAACTGTTATCAAAATTAGGTAAATTTGTTTCCCAGCAAAATTCCGACGGTTGATTGATAAATAAAGTCTTCTATCGTAGAAAAAAAAAATTTTTTAGACCAAACAGAAAAAATAAACTTGTCTCATACATGAAATAAATTTATTTCTTTTCATAAATAAAAATTAAATGTCGTGTCCTTTCTATTATTCCGTCCATGAAGAAAGTTCCTGGTTTAATTTTTAACCACTAGGACACTGCAATTTCAACTTCAAACCCTTTCACACGAACGCGGTTTTCACCCAAGGATCTATCCTGGGACCGACGCTGTTTCTGATCTTCATCAATGATCATCTCCCTGATACCATCAGTTCCCAAGTTGGCATTTATGGTGATGATACTATTATTTACTCTCAATAGCAAATCCGTCAGAGAAAAGGACCTCTAACCTGGGGCAGGGAATCGCAAGCAAATTTTAATGCCACCCAAACAAAACTGCTCTCATTTAATCACCATGGAGAAACCTTCCTGTCCACACTCAGCATGGCTGATGCTAGACACACTACACCTTCTTGTCATCACGTTCTGAACAGACTAGAAGCGGAAGACTTACATCGAATCAATAGCTGCATCTACTGCAAGGATTTTGTGTCACTGTGTCGTGCCAGAAGTTATTTTCGCCGGAGTCCATCTTGCACATTTACAAATCTACCATTCGTCCGTGCATTGAATAATATAGCCATATCTGTCCAGGTACTCTTGCTACTCATATCGAGGTTCTTGACAAAATCCTTAGACGGTTCTGCAATGGAATCGGTCCTGACTTGTCATCTCGACTTCAGTCACTTTCTCACCGACGTGACGTGGCTTCCCTCTGTCTTTTCTTTAAATATTTTCATGGCTACTGCTCTGACGAGCTTCTTTTCTTGGTGCTCGGACTACGTGTGTTTAAGCATGCATCTAGATTGGCATCTAGGTCCCACCCTTTTACTGTGGAATTATGTAAATGTAACCGCCACTTCTACTCCAACAGTTTCTCTTCTTGCACCTCTCGCCTTCCATTTTCCTTGCTTCCCTGATAACTACAGTCTTCAAAAATGTAAACAGAATATATATTAAATAACTGTCGAACTTAATCCATTTTATAATATGTTGTCATTGTTTACGTTAAGGTATGTTTCGTTAGCAGAAATTATCGATCGATAAAAATCGTCGAAGGTGTGTGTTTATAAAGAGTTATTCAGACTTTGCAATCCATACGTTTTTCTGCTGAATAGTTAACAGCACGTCAGATCAAATGACGGTTCCTTTTAGTATTACAGGTTTGATTCCTGTCGGGGAGCGCATATTTTCGAAGAAATTTATCAAACATTCAGGCCGGGAAATGTAATTAATACTGTTTAATTAAAAAAACAACATCAACAATAACAACAACAACAACAAACAGAGCATTTACTTAAATAGATCCTATCTTTCAATCTTACATATAAACAGAAAATATAGAAAATATTTAATTGCAGACATAAACCCAAATATCTGTCATATGAATTGAGTTGTTCATAGATTTCGTGACACACTGTTCCCCTTGTATTTTTTATTTGTTCTTCCAAGAATTTGGTGGGTTCTACGTAAGTATTCGCCATTATAATCAAATCACCTGTGCAGATCACTCTTGATCATGCCACACAAGCAGGAGAATCCAATCATGGCTGTCAAACAATTGCGACCACATCGCCCCCTCATGTCTGGCCACCTAACTTCCCAGACGGGAACCACATTCATTATTATTTGTGGGGGGCGCAGTTGAGTGAAAGATCAACAAAACTTCTTGTAAAACCAAAGTTGAACTGAGGGCAAGGATTCGACAACTTAAGCAAAAAGACCTCATAGAAGAGTTGCAGGAGATTCCGAAGTCGTCTGGGGCCGTGATTGAAACCAATTGCGAATTTATTGAAGAAATTTACTCTTCATTATTTTAAGATATTTTTGCGTAATCTTCGTAAATAAAACTGTTAAAATGAGATGTCAATGTTGATTTTTTCGTAATTTAGACAATTTATCCATCGCACACTATATATATATATATATATATATATATATATATATATGTGTGTATGTGTGCGTGTGTGTGTGTATGTATATAAATTGTGCATATTAAGGCAGCATGTACAAGTTCGCGGATTAATTTTTGGTAGATTTAGAAAATGTAATGAAAAATACCAAAATACCTCACAGACAACTTAAGTCCCTGAAGATGAGATTGAAAGTACTTGGGAAAATAAAAACTATTCGAAAGAAAATTTTGGTATTTTTCTTACTCAATTTTCTAAATCTACCAAAAAATTAATCCCCGAATTTGAAAGGATGACAAGGAAAAATAATCGACATAAAAATAATCGACATGATATTTCTAAATTATATGAGAGTTAAAGCCCAAAATAAATAAAGTCAACTATGAATATAGCAACAAAGTCCTTAAATGCTTATGAAGAAATATTATATACGTATGAACATAAACAAAAGTTACTCTCCTTACACTGAAAAAAAAAAAGAACATGAACTTTGACCTTTGAAATCTAGAACGCTACATAAGCAGTAAAGAAACGGACAGTTGACATGTTTTAAATTCACAGTAACGCATATACATACTCACAGACAACTTACGCCCCTGAAGATGCTCTCAGATGAGATTGAAAATACTTGGGAAAATAAAAACTATTTGAAAGAAAATATTGGTATTTTTCTTACTCATTTTTCTAAATCTACCAAAAAATTAATCCGCAAACTTGAAAGGATCACAAGGCATATGCCTAAATTATTTAACCAAACCTGATTGAATGAATATATATATATATATATATATATATATATACACACACACACACACACACATATATATATATATATATATATGTGTGTGTGTGTGTGCCTCCATGAGAAACTGCACATTATTAAGTTTTTAAATAATAAAAATCTATTAAACAATAGACAGGAGTTAACGGTTTTTTGCCGACATCATCAAATTTTTGCAATGAATAATTAGCTTAAAAACAAACATAAAATAATTTTTATAATCCATAGCCCTAATAAATAGATAAAATACCCTACAAAAAAGATAACCCTTTATGAAGTCGTCAAAAAACAAATGTTACGGCAGTTTTTCTATATACACAAAACCCTTTCAGAAAGAAATAAAATAAAAAAATAAATTTCCATAGACACGTAAACCAGACTAGGCGAAAACATCTTCCGTTTTAAATTTAGACACGCCCACCTTACCCTGACTTGACATCTATGAATGTAACTCTATAATGATACAAATTATTAACACCCAACACCCCCCTCCTATTTAAACAATCGCCCTGGCTGTTACCATGGAAATTTTGATTTCAATAATGAATATGCTATTAAAACACGTAAATTTCAGAAATAAGTTATTCCAAGAAAAATTTCACTTGAAGATGGAACAGAGCATACTTTAATTCAATTTAATTCAAATAATTATATTGAAGTTTTCGGCTCTTGTTTTGAAACATGAGACCTCTTATGTAGCTTGTTGGAATCATATTTTTAAATAAATAATTATATATATATATATATATATATATATATATATATATATATATATATGGAGTGCCATTCCAAAGCAAAAACTATGATCTGGAATTGTAATGATATTGAAAGCAGTGATGACGCATATCCTGAATCAATAATAAAATACAGGTCGTAGAATTAGGAATTGCCAAAAACTTCAAATATCTCAGTGTATGGATCAGTTATAATAAATTTACTATAGAAGTAAGAGAAATTGATCATAGAATAGAGGTAGTTTCGCCTAACACTGTAAATTAATAAAATAAAAAAAAAACAACTAAAAATTAACCTGAAAATTCTAGCTGTGTTCTTAAATAGCCACGTCGGATATATTCTTCTGGATGCCATCATGCATGGCACCAAACCCCGTTCAGAAATATCTAAACTGTTAGCTTTATACAACCAATTTCTAAGATAAAAATTCTTAAAATCGCTTTGAGCAAGTGAAGCCTATGGATCTTGACGAAGTATACACCCCTGCGAACCTTGTGGACTTGCGCTGTAGTATCCCAAACAAAGAACTCTACACAATAACACATGAACCACATCACTTGAAGACTTCCAGTAGTAGTAAGATCTAAAATGGATTATCCCATGTAACTCGAAGGTTAAATAATGACATAATTAAGACGTTGACATTCTACTCTACTTCAAATAAAAGGTTAGCAAGGAATCCGCCATCAATACAGGAAAAAGCGATAACAGCTACTGGGCTTGAGAAGAGAAAATAGTTACATAATCATGATGTTGATATTCACACTATTTCATATAATAGAACAAATAACAAACACATGATAAGTCATTGAATCCTTTACATTTTAATATATTGACTCTTCTCAATAACAGCCAGTAATCTATTATCCATTGATTTTTTTTTTTGCCTTCAGCAGGTTCAATTTCCGACATGGTCGTTTTAATTACTTCCCATAGGTCTGATTTGCGGTTATATTGTTTGCCAACTTCATATAATTTTATCTTCACAATTCAACATAAATTTTCGATCGGATTCAGGACAGAGCTTAGTGGTGGCCATTCCATCTTCTTCTCTTTTTGTAAATGCTTTCTGCTCAAATATTTCAAGGGTAAACTTTGATAAAAGAGAAGGAGCATTGTCGTGTATAAATACACACTTCACTTGGAAACTGCGATACTGGGACTTGTACGATGCAAAGAAATTCTTCAATAAAATCGCAATAGTTACCACTGTTCAGTTAAATTGCTTCATCGAATTTGAATGGTTCAACGAAACCAGCCCATATCTTAGCCCTAAAGCCCATATCTTAGCCCTAAAGCCCATCTTTTGGGTTTTTTTAGCCACAGGCTAGTTTGAATTGGATAAAATCTATCCTTTGGCTCATCCATCAAATGCCACTCGAGATCCGTCCGCGAAAATTACTTTAGAACAGTTAATTTTCATATATTTCTTGGTCTAATTTTGACGCTTTAAAATATTTACTTTAGTGAAAGGAGGTTGCCTAGGAGATTTTTTTTTTACAGATTCTAATTCACAAAGTATTCTACACCTTTTGTCTTTCTTGACTCCCTCAGTCCCAACCTTTTCAAAGAACTGATCGCTGGTCAAAAGTGGTCGTTTCGCTATAACCCGATTTAGTTTACGTTCATCTCGAGGAAGCAAGTTCTTTAAGCCTTTTCCTTTGCTTCGAGTTCTCAAATTTTAACAACCTTCTTCAAAATCGTTCGATGGCCCCTGCCAAGCTTCTTTGATATCACAAATGTGGACATTTCTTCCTCACTCAAATTTGTTATTTTCTGCTTTTCAGCGATTGTTAGATCCTTCACTTTATCAATTTTTCAACATATATTATAACAAAAAAAAAAAATTTTATTAGATTTCAGAGGTCTTAAGCTAATATTAATTTAATCTGCATAATAACTTCAGTCAGTCCATTTTCGTAAATTCCAAATATTTCAAAATCTAACCTTTAAAATGTCAGAAAATTTAATCAAATATTTTACTAAAGGTGGGAACAGACGGGTTTAAATTTAACAAATATTGATTTACTACTTCTTGAGTTATTGAGGTTTATCTGATTTGCATAGCTTCAGGCATCCTGCTCTGTCTTCGTGATTACTCTTCTATTGTTCTCAATCCTTAAGAATGTATCTCTTTTTTTTCTTATTCTTTCACACTTCGTAACCTCAAATTATATTTTAAACGGCCTTCTTTAAAATCGTTCGATGGTCTCTGCTCCTTTGATATCTCCCATTTAGACATTCCCTAATTCAATAACTTTGTTATTTTCTGTTTTTCAACAGTTGTTAGGTAAGTACCCTTTATTCTTGTTTCAATATATATTATGGACAAAAAGAAAAAAAATAGTTTTACAGAGGTCTTAAGCTAATAGTTTAATCTGCATACTAACTTCAATCAGTGCATTTTAGTAAAAAAAACTAACCAGTAAAAATAGTATAAAATTTAATAAAATATTTTACTAAGGGTGGAAATGGACGGGTTTAAATTTAACAAATATCAGTTTACTACTTCTTCAGTTATTGACGTTTATCTGATTTGCATAACAACTTCATGCAGGCTGCACTGTCTTCTTGATTACTCTTCTATTGTTCTCGATCCTTAAGAATGTTTCTCTTTTTTTTTTCTTATTCTTTCACACTTCGTAACCTCTTGTATGTGAGTGGATATACTGCTTTGCGTGGCGAAATATGAATTAAGAAAAAGTAAACAGACTTACAAAATCCAATTCCAGGAATAAACCGTTTTTTTCCCAGTGAATCACTGAAGCTGACAAGAAGTGCGAAGTTAAATCCACAAAGAAGCAAGATCTCAAATGATCTTGGATATTTCAGATAGATTGCTTAGGAGGTTTGCAAAAGAGAATTTAGGGTTAAAATCATACAAGATCCAAACACAAGATCCAAACACAAATACCTACAAGCAAATACGGTTTGGCAGAGGGAAGGAAAAAAATGGAGAAGATGCAGCGTGCCGTAGATAAAGACTTTTTTTTTTTTTTGGTAGGATGAGAGTTTTTTTTTTTTTTTACTGTGGAAGTTGTGGTCAACAAACAACATCATGGAGTTTACGCCACTTTAGCAGGAAACATTCCTGAAAGTCTCATAGCATATTTCAAGCGACAAAATCCAACTGCTGTGTCAGTTTGAGCTGCTGTTGGTGTTAATCGTTCGAAATCGCTCTTGGTGGGAGTGAGAGTGAATAGCAGTGTTTGTGTTTTAGTGGTTTTATTGCCTTACATGTGGCGATAAGAATGAAAAAAAAAGATGTATGTCTTTTATTTTATTTTCTTTGAATAAAGATTCTTAAGTCTATAGTTTTTTTCCCTCTGTAAATCAGTTGATGCGTTTTTCATCAAGATCAGTTACTTTTTCACGCATTCCAGAAACAGTTTTGTACTCTTTAGTGTTTGCTGCATCTGGTGTTAGTTTGCGGTCAGTTTGTTGGTATTAAATGCCATTTTCTACGCATACATTCGACTTCTATATATTGAACTAGTGTCATATTTCTAAGACATGTCATATTAAACCAACTTGCATCTTATTTTTACTTTCTGATGTTATTTTTCTTTTACTTAAAAAGGAACATTTAACAATGGTTCCTCTTGCCTTCGGTGGCAACCTGTCTAAGAGAAGGAAAATTCTAAATTCAAATCTTGTATTTCCGTTTAAATACATGTATTGTCCTTAGGCATTGACCTTATTCTGTCGAGGTTAAACTAAGTGATAATAAACCATAGTGACAGGTGTTCAAAGATTTTATGGCAAACTTTGCATACTTTCCCTGTTATCACTTCTCTAAAAAAGTATGTCTGATCCAACACAAGCCTTCACGAGTAAAATCAGTATATATTTCTTGTTAGTTTAGCTGTTCAGTCGTAAAGTGAAAACTGCGGCTTTCTTTACTCGATGGAGTATATATATATATATATATATATATATATATATATATATATAATTTTTACGTCTTCAAGTTTTAACTTTAAAGGAAAAAATACAGCCTGATGATGGAGACATGGATCTTCGAAAGTACTTGCTTAACTTAAAAAATATACACTAGAAACATCTGACAACAGTTTTATAAATGAGGATCACATCATTCAATGGATTCACAGTATTTTAATGTATACATTATGTTCTACTAGCGAAGTGATTTCGCCATTAATCGCATTAATATTGCTGACTCATTCTATGTATGATGTATGATTATTTCTTATATATACATATATATATATATGTGTGTGTGTGTGTGTGTGGTGTGTGGTGTATATATATATATATATATATATATATATGATATTATAAATTAACTGATTTAAAATATGGTTCCTTCGCTACACAGGAATTACCATGTTTCAAAAAGAAACAGAACTTATGCTTTTAATTTAATTATATAATTACATTTGAAGTTTTTAGCTTCGGTTTTTGAAACATGCTAATTCATGTGTAGCGAAGAAACCATATTTTCAATCAGTTAATTTATAATATTTATGCTCTGTAAATTTACATTGAGCACTGTTTTGTAAAAATAAAAATATCAATTAAGAACACCGGTTATATATCTTATTGTTCTTTCTTTTTATTATAATATATATATTGATTTTTTCTTTTTATATGCCGTAAGTTTCTGAAGATTCTTGTATGTCTAAATGGGCAATGGATGGTAATGTAGATTTGTAATTGTGTGCGTGGGTGTGAATATTTGGGATTTTATCTTACCTTTGCTCGGTCAGCCCGCGCAGCGGGGAGTCACAGGGTCCTAATTTATTGATTGCTTCTTTAAGAATGTAATTTTATTATATATATATATATATATATATATATATATATATATATATATATATATAATATTCTTTAAGAATGGATTCAAAGAAAGATGGCGATGTCATGTAATGTTTTAGTTGTGTGTCTATATTTGATAAAAATGTTATTATGAAGGTTTCAATATATTTTCTGCTTAAAGAATTATGTTCTTTTTCAATTAGGGTGGCATTAGTGCAGGATCTGACCAATGAGAACTGACCCCAAAATAATTGAAAATACCAGTGTTTTCTCTCTGTTTGTTTTCTCTCCATCTCATGACGAAACTTTAATAAAAGTGAAACATGTTAGATTGATATACGTTTCCTATTCATTCTTTTATCCTATCTTGTCGGATTCCGACCCATATTGAATTACATTACGTCTTTAACTCATACATATATATATATATATATATATATCTTTATGTGTGTATGTGTGTGTGCAATTTTTATTTTTATTTTGTAAGATAGGCATTTATTCATCAAGGTGAGTTATTTTTCGTGCATTCCAGAAACAGCTTTTTACGTTTCAATGCGTACAGAATCTCGTGTGAGTTTTGTGGTCAATTGGTTGGTTTTAAATATCATTTTTCCTGCGTAGACATTTCCAGTATATCAAATATTTAACGCTCTTACTTCTATGGTTTCTTTTTCTGAGTTTTCATCCTAGATTAGAAAAATAACTTAATGCACGAAAATAATCAGGAATGTCCTATAAACAAAATAACCGCGAATGAATAAAATAAATACGCATAAAAATATTGAAAGGAAAAGCAAATTTATTTAAAATATAGTGTTAAATATAAAGATTTTAAAAATTAATACATTACGGTAGCAAAAAATATCGCAGAAAAAGTAAAAATGTCAAAATAAAAATCATAAAATGTTAATTAAAATGAACATTTTTCAATGAAAAGTCTTTCTGACGAAAATTTCTTTTTCACTCTCCCACTCTTTCTATCCCTCACTCTTTCTCCCTATCTTTCTCATTCTTTCTCTCTCTCTTTTTCTCAATATCATTTTCTTTCTCAATCTCTCTCTCTCTCTCTTTATCTCTCTTGTTTTTTTCTCTGGAAGTGCGCATAGCGTATCGGTTATCGTCATAGAGGTGAAATCGGCGTGCTGAGTTCAATTTCCAGCAGAGTTTCTTGGGTTCATTTTCGCAAAAATAACATTGGGAAAGGTAAGAATCCATTTCTCTTCTTTGCAGCCATGGCGGCGGTGATGGAAGAAATGAACAGGTAGATTGGGACTCTGGCAAACTGTCTTAGAGAATGTGAACTCTGTACTCAAAACCGTAAAAATGTATTAGCTAGAGAGAGCACTGTATCAAGACCCGGCATCGTAACATAATTTAAGGAAGCTACCGCCGGACACACGCACATACAATGTGAGACTGTTAAATTGTCACCATTTTATATTTTTAATTTCGCGCATGCGCTTTGTTTGTTTTGATTTTTTCGACTGCACAGTGTAGTAAGTTCAGTTGGGCACCGTCTGTGACAAAAAGAGCAAAATGGCGTAATTCACTTCGCCAGAAATTTGGAAATGGCATGCTTTACTGCTTGGAATTCGCGACGGAAGTTCTAATACGAATATTTCAGAGTGTTTGGGTGTCAATTTGAGAACAGTGCATACGATTCGGAAAGAGTTGGATGAGTCTAATGGTACGAAGGTACGGCAGCTCGGAAAAAACTCACTCTGATCGTTCTGATGAGAAAACAACTCCCGAATTTGTTGGTGAGGGTCTCAGACTAAAACACGGAGGCCGACATCAAGTGTGGATATAATTACTAGATTCGTTGATATGTGATTGATGTGGCAGTTTTGTTGAAGTTATATTTTGGATCGCAGTTTGATTTAAGAAATTGTAGAATATTATATGGATTAATGTCATGAAAGTTCTTTCATGTTGGTGGGTTGATTTTTTAGCGGCATATTGAACTCTATAGGTTATTTAAGGCTGAAATCTAAATATTTTGAAGCAGTTGTATGCCTTCGACTAAGGATAAAATGTATTGTTGGTAATTTTAATACAATTCTAATACAAAATAGGTATTTTAGTATAAAATAGATATTGTTAGTCATTATAGACAATTGCAGTTGGTGGACGTGATTGGTTAATTTTGTTTAGCGGCATATCAAACTCTATAGGTTATTTAATGCCGAAGTCTAAATATTTTGTATTATAAAATAAAATGTTTTGTATAAAATATATTGCAGGTATTTTTTTTATTATAGATATGTATTTTTATACTTCCATAGTGTTGTTTCCGTTTGGGGAGGCACTATTTGTCCATAGCTAGGATCCTAACAGGTGCTACCACCCCGAGACATGGTGGACCCGGAAAGAACAACAATTTATTTATATATATATATATATATATATATATATATATATATATATATATATATATATATATATATATATTGATTTTACAAGTGTAGCTTAGATTTGGCACAAGGCCGAAAGTATGGGGCACCCAGTCAGGATCGAATATATATATATATATATATATATATATATATATAGCGTCCTGGGTATGACGATAGACTACGTCCAACAGTAAGGCCTCTGATTAGTAGGTTTTGAGGAGCGTGGAATCACCTCTTATTTGCTGGTGTTCCCAGCTCCATCCTGGCCCGGGGTGGTAGCACCTGTTAGGGTCTTAGCTATGGGCAAATAGTTAACCCCCAACCTGGGTCAAAACACGATGAAAGCGTAAAAATAGGTTTTAATACCAGCGAATAGTATTTGTTGGTTATTGAATTTATACTTGGTCTATCTATCTATCTATCTATCTATCTATCTATCTATCTATCTCTCTCTCTCTCTCTCTCTCTCTATATATATATATATATATATATATATATATATATATATATATATATATGCGTTTGTTTGTTTTTTGTGTGTTTTATATTTAGGTCCGTAAGTTAATAAGAAATATTTTCCAACATGGCCTCCTTTTCTTGTCAATGCACCTGTCAATTCAAAGATGCATATTAATCACAAAGGCATGAAGAGAATATATAAAATCCAGATTCGGCAAATAATGACATGTCAGGTTACGGACTTATTGATTCAGCCTTGTACATGCCGAAAGATACTTATGTAAGTGTGTGACTAAATATACGTAACGAAGCAATGTCTGACGTAAGTGCTTATCAAATGAGGATATTCTACACCATTAGATAAGATGGCCAACTGCCTTGTTCGATACACTTCAGCGGTTATCCATATAAAGTTCCCTCGTCCGTGAAATTAAGGATAAAACAAGACAGAAACATAAGTTTGCGTGTAAAAGTCGAAAAAGCTAAAGAAAGGACCTGATAAAGTGTCCAATCAAATTCACATGCTGACAAACATAAAATCAACACTTTTAAGTTGTTTCTGATTTACATAACTTTTACACGCTGTTGAAGTTCTACTTTTTATTCTTTTAGCTTGTGTTGAAATCAAATCGAGTCTTTCTTGGAATTTTCTTTGTTCATTTTCTTTCTGTTAACACTTTTTGGTTATTGTTTTTTTTTATTGATACAAAAGAAAGTAAAAAGAAAATACAGTAGAATTCATCAAATCCGAACATAGCATAAGCTAGATCTTCTCAAATTAGACTTCCTCAAATTTGAACTCATCGTCAGATCCGATCCTTTCTATTGACATAAGTATGAAGCGTTTTCTACGTCGAAAAAATATATATCCAGTAGTACTCCTCATATCTGAACATAGTATAATCTAGACTTCCTTCTATTAATTTTCCTCGAATTTGGACTCATCTTCAAATCCAAACTTTTGTATTGACATAAGTATGAAGCGTTTTCTTCCTCGACAAAATGTATATATATTAGAAATCCTCATATCCGAACATAGCATAATCTAGACTTCCTTCCATTAGATTTCCTCGAATATTTATAAAATATAAATATTATTAACATATTATATTAATTATAATATATATAATTTTGTAAATTGCGGCCTACAAGTCAGCCTGGTCTACAAGTCGGCCTTACCTACAAGTCGACCTCAAGATTTTAGCTCAAAATTCTGATTTATGCTTATACCTACCGTATAGATCGAACATCCCAAAATACGGTACGTTTCCAGTGGCACAAAACTTAGGCCTACCAGTAAATGATGTTAGGCTGCAGTATACGATAACTTGTGTCAAAACTGCATAAAGTCACACCACTTACCTCTATATTGAGACAATAAGCGTAATATATTTCTATATGCGTTGTATGACAAACATCCTACAACACACACGGCTAGGTACCGTATATTGTATCGTTTTAACTTAGTGAACATTTAAAATTAGTCACGTCTACTGATAAATGCATTAAAGTCAACATCAAGTCCAATAAAATATTACTGTTATTAATATTAGGAAATTGCACAGATGACACGCATACCACACCTAGTTGTCTGTCTGATATCCGCTTGAGTTAAACAGCCCTTTGGTCAGTGTTTACAGTTAGTGTATCAGTTGTTGTATATGCTTTGTAGCATTAATAGGATACTCAATTTATGTTACTATTTTATTATTTTATATTAATTTTTGTGTTAATATTGCAAATATGTTCACCAAACACAAGCTTTAGTGGGATATATTTGCGACAGCCTGCTGGAGGTAAGGTAAGTGGTCTATAGTAATTGTTAGGAGTGCTGTCCCACTTGTTTACGACTCTGTAGGAAAGGTTTCCAACTTATAACCGCCATATAAGTCGACCACTAGTTTTGGAAATATTTCTTAGGCTTGAAAACTCGACTTGTACGCTGCAATTTAAACTAATAACTTTTGACTGCAGGATAACTGAGGCTAAAATTCGGAAACTGTCCTCAGCATTTGTTGGACAACGGTTGTTTTTCAAGAAGTAAGCAATCATGGCTCACACATCCATTTTATTTTATTATTTGCGACTTGTCATGCCTTCTTGAGAAAAAGAGATAGGTGGTTTACGAGTGTTTTATATATTCAATATCTTTTTTTCATCAAGACTCCTTTCCCGTCTTTTGAGCAGGATTAGAGGTCTATCCCTTGTTTTCTCTTTAGGATTGTGGTTCCACTTTATTCTCTTAAATTCTTCTTATTCTCTTTCCTTCCCAGAAGACCCTTGCGTCTTAGTGGGATTATCGCATTGCTTGGAGTGAAATGGTTTTAATGAAATTTTTTAAAAAATTATTTATATAAAAAATGAAATACAATCTTCTAAACTTAAGAGAATACTAGAACGTTCAAGAATTAAGAAGGACGGCGAATGTCTGGTAAAACGGATGTCAAAATCGCTGCAACTGAAAGAAGAGAAAATGAGAAAAAAGTAAGAAATCAATAAGGGGAGAGTATAAAGTGACAAGAAATACGACGAAATGTAGAAATATCCACTGCATTCTACACACACGCACATAACGCATGCGCACATAGACACACTATGAAAAATAAAAAAAAAATCGACCTTGCACCAATGAAAAGTGCATACATAATAAACGAGAAATATAAACAGTCAATTGCTGACCCCCCCACCCTTTACAAGCAGACGGAGTGATTGCTGAAGGGCCCGGGTACGAAATTCTGGAGTCACGATCATTAAGATATCACCAATAAGCTAAGTGTTCAAATTTATATTTCTATTAATTTTCCGTTTCTCTTTCTTTCTTGCGCTCTCTCCCCCTCTCTCTCTTTCCATACACACACGCACACACACACACACACACATATGATATTTATTTAAAAATTATAACATAACTATGTTATAGCATCACTACAAAAATAGCCATTTTGTTTCCACACTTCTGGTATCTTGTCAAGTGATGGTGTTGCAAGTAAAATAAAAAAAAGTTTTTAAAGTTTTTTTATTTATTTTATTTTATTTTACTTGCAAGACAATCACTTGACAAGACACCAGAAGTGTTGAAACAAAATGGTTATTTTTGCAGTGATGTTATAAATATTTCACTTTTTAAAAATAGTGTTTTTGGTTACTGGAAGTTTATTCCATCTATATCAACCTTGTATTCGGACATATATATATATATATATATATATATATATATATATATATAAATCCACCCCACCCACATCTCCAAAAACTCTCTCTGTTAAGGTTTCATGTCACTCCTCCTCATACTTACACTTTCTCTAAATTCTGTTTTGATTTCCGGAGTTGTTTTTTTCTGTTTTCATTTTGAATTTGTAGGTCTGATGATTTGGATCGTATTTACGATTCCAATGGAATAAATTATGACCATGGAATATTAGTGTTTAAGCCTTTTTATTATATCCTTACTCTGTCCTAGACATTGAGTTCTACCTGGATCCTTCCTCTTGAAAATTTTTTCTGAAAATATACATGTATGGGAATTTTTAGATATATTTTGCATATGTATGTATATTTTCCACTAATATTATCTATCTATATATATATATATATATATATATATATATATATATATATATATATTATTAACTATAATTTTACAAGAAATGGATATAAGAGGAAAGCGTTTAGCATGAGATTTTATTTAAAATTCGGTACGGACACCAGATTTCTCAGGACTCTGTTTGACCACTCATACATAAAATAGCTAGTTACTTTTCAGTCACCCTGTATACAATCTATATTATGCTTCAGCACAGGCATGAAACAGACTGTCGCCGCAGGTTGTTGAATTTAGTGTCAATTTTTATAATCACATAAGCTCTATTCCTGATATTGAGCACTTTTAACCACAATTATAGCTTACCTTAAAAATATATTCCATCATATATATATATATATATATATATATATATATATATATATATATATATATATATATACCGGGTAGAACAGCAAAATTGTCCAATTAGATTAAGCTTTGAACCATTGTATCTTAGAAATGCTTAAAGATATCTTACGAGAATTCTCTGAGGTTTTTATAAAACTACTGGATTCTACTTTGAACAAAAATAATGTGTTTAGCTCAAAGCTCATAATTCGTCTAAGTGTTGTGACCTCCTGATCCAGGTTTCCTCTTAACTGCTCCATCTTTTTAAAATTCATTCACCGTTCTCTCGATGTGTCTTGAATGAACTTTGTAGATGGAAGCAGTAGTATAAATGCTGGTACCATTACTGAAGGCCTGAATGATGTTTTTCCTCTCACCATTGCTCATTTTGGAAGAAAGTGGTGCTGACAAAAAATCATTTTGACCAGCTCTCTTCCTAGCTTAACTTAATAACTCAAATAATTTTTCTGTGATTCTGACAATAAATAGTATCAAGATGTCTGAACGTTTTATCTGAAAACCTGGAAAAAAGAAATTCAGTTTAGTGTTGTTTAATATATTAAATATTTTATGGGATGGGCAATTATCCCATACTGTTACACGATTTGGACAATTTATTGTTACACGATATATATATATATATATATATATATATATATATATATATATATATATATATATATATACAAAACATTTGGTCACTAACACACAAAAAAGTAAAACATTTTCAAAAGTTCAAGAAAGACATTTGGGTCACTAACACACAAAAAAGAGAATGTGTCATATGGAGAATATTTAACATCGAAAAACATAAAGAAAAAATTAATTATTTTTAATAATATGTGGAAATCTCCACTCGTTGCCTGATGACGGTCGCGAGACCGGAAACACGTGTAGCAAAATTATGGAAAATAAAGCATAATATTAAAAAAAAAAACAAACTAAGTTACAACCAAAAACGTTTGCGGTTTCTCACTTTATACATATATATATATATATATATATATATATATATATATATATATATATATGAAAAAATATACGGAAAAAACAAACAAAAATCCTAATATGCATTTATGCTGTTTTAATGTTAATATAATGTCAACGTCGGACGTTTCGGTCTAGTAGACCATCTTTGAAGCTAAAACAGGGAATCCTTGAGTGTAATGCAACCTGTCTATAACACTAACCCGCGTTTCTGAAGCTAAAACAGGGAATCCTTGAGTATAATGCGACCTGTCTATAACACTAACCTGCGTTTCTGAAGCTAAGACCGGGAATCCTTGAGTATAATATAAGCCCGTAGTGCAGCCATCCTGAGGTAATTTTTTTTACAAAGTTGTACCATATTATTCATTAAAACCTCAATGTGCTACATATATTACACTAAAATATTTAATTTTTCATGATATTAAAAAATATAAATGAACCGGGTGTCTAGCCGTTTCGTGTTTCTACAATATTTCTTTTCAAAATTTACTTTCAAATTTTCGGGGATAGATGCTAACTCAACATACCTGATAATAAATTTTAAGGTGTTCATTAAACTATCATACTTTTCTGTTTGATATGATTTGATTTGATTTCTCTATATTAATAAACTATAAAAATAAAATAAATATTGTCTTTCATTAAGAACGAAGAGAGAAGACTTTCTGAAAACGCAAGAAAATTAAAATATAAACAAACTTTATCTTGTCAGCAGATCTGTTCTAAATTTAAACATGTGTCAGCAAACGGAGAAATATGAAACAACAACCTCATTTTACCAGTTAATATTTCAAGCGCGATACTAAAAAGTACATAAATTATACGGTAGGGCTTTGTTGTAACATTAATTTTTATCAAAATATGACATCGTGTTTCTTACATTCAGCGAATTTCCTCTTGTTGATACAAAAGACGTTTTAATTAAGCTGATCCCCGAAGAATAAACATTGCCGACACACACCTTTTTTTTACACAACTGTTATCAACACCTACCTACTTTGTGTTTTGTTATGTATTGCAGTGATTCTCAACCGCCTTGCCGTGGCACACTAGTATACAGCGTCATCCACTTAAGTGTGACGTGAAATATTGTCACGGCATATATATATATATATATATATATATATATATATATATATATATATATATATATATATATATATAAAAGTGAACATAGAAGTCAACACTTAGAGGTGACAGTCTGTTTCATGCTAGATGCAATCGTCAGGCCTGACGATTGCATCTAGACATGTAACAGACTGTCGCCTCTAAGTTTTGACTTCTATGTTCACTTTTATATTTACACACGCTCTATCTCTGATATTGAGCACTTTATCCCATAAATATAGCACATCTTAAGACTATATATATATATATATATATATATATATATATATATAGATCATTATTAATGTTTCTGTTCCTAATACTTCCGAACTCAGCAAAACCTTGTGTCTTAGTGGCTTTATTGCCTTGCTTAGAGTGAAACTGATTTAAAAAAAAAGAAAGAAAATTGGTTAGTCCTTTCTTCTTGTTCACTTGTATAGCTAACGTTTATTTCAGTTTTCCTTTTGAAGCCGTCATCGACACAGAGTCATCAGTATTGCTTGTCTTATTAATGTCATGTCTGTCGATAATAAATCCCGGTAGATTTTCTTGGTCTCTTAAACTTGTCTTGCTGTTAAGGGTTTCGTGTGATAAATAACGACACAAAGTATTTTTCAAATTCGTTACCGTTTTTTGAGGAAACGAGTTTAAACATTAAATTTAGGTTCAAAATCATAGCGTTGGAATTTAATTCCGGTAATCAGTGAAAGCCTTATAGAACAACCTTATAAACTCTATTTGCGAAGTTTCACAAATTGTATATGGACAAGATGCAAGGCACAAGTATGGTATTACTAAATTATTATGCAATCAAATTAGGCCTTCATTTACTTCAAAGGGAAATTATACTGAACAGTTTTTAGTTGCATTACGATATTATACGTACAGCAGTTTTAGTCCGATTTTCAATGAACAATGCAAATTTAAAACATTTGGTTTTATAATTTGTGCCCAGCAATGCTATTGTGATATATAAACTTTTATCTCTTTTTCTGTTTTCATTTATTTTGATCTAACAAATGCTGTAACATTTACACAGTTGTTACTTATCGAATACAGTAAAAAAAAATTGCTTATTTTGCTTCTGGTAATTCATAATTAGAATACTGGTTTGAATATATTTTCTATTCAATGTATCTAATACAAAAGTTATCAACTTTATTTGGATTTATTCTTGAAACAGTAAAATTGTGAAATCAGTTTGTACGCAAAAACATGCGGAAATTAGGTTTTTCTGTACATTTTTCGGACGATCTTAAAAATAAGAAAAAAAAATTGGTAAAAGCTATGAATCTAAATTTTGCTGTCAATTTTTATCACATCAAATCCCGGCTTTCGCATACAGTGTCATGTTGATTTTCTCGAAAAAGTGAAAAAAATCAACCTACCTCAATGAGACATGACACAAACACAAATTCCCCTTAAAACTTTCTCGCTTCTCACATAAGCATTCGTCAATAGAATTACATCACTGCTGCTTTAAATCATTCTGTTTCGTCTGTGACGAGACTAGCCAGTGTTCACTGCCAGGTAACATGATTAGAGTTACATGGCAGTTCAAGATTCGTCTTTGTATTTAAAGATATTTTTCAATCCCTTAATACTTTCTTAGTTTTTGAAAAGCTTTTTTTCTCTATTGCTATGCTCCTTCGGATTTCGGTTACACGTTCCCTTAAGGTCTTTATTCCTCCCCTTTTCTATCAATATGAGGTGCTATCATCCTCTGATGATAAAGCTGAATGCTTTGCCCGTAAATTACCCTCAAAATCTACTTTGACTCACCCGGAATATCCCGGCCTAATTTCTCTCCTAGAGCTGAGCCTCTGTTGAGTGATATGCATATAACTCCTTCCATTGTTTCTGCTATCATCTCTAAAGTTCCCCACTAATGGACCCGATGGTATCTCTGTAATAGTCATTAAGAACTGTGATCCTGAACTGCCCCCGTTCGATCTAAATTGTATAATAAATGCCTCGCTGCCTCCTCCTACCTACTGGAAGTCATCATCTGTTGTTTAAGTTTTCAAGAACTCTGGCGAGCCGTGCGACCCTTCCAACTACCAGCCTATTTGCCTTCTGTTTTGCAGAATGACCTAGAGGCCTTACCTTAATACTGAATTGGTTCATCTTTATCTCATCGCAGGGTCTTTTTTCAGACAAGAAATGTGGCTTCCGTTTCTCCAGTTCAACTACTGATGTATTGACGATAATTGCGGAAATCATCTGTCCTGCTCTAGATAAAAACGGTAAAGCCCGGCCTGTAGCATTGGACATCTCGAAAGCCTTTGACAGGGTCTGACATTCAGGTCTTTTTCACAAGTTGAAAAGTTACGGTGTCTTCGGAAATATTTATGAACGGATCCACTCTTTCCTATCTAATCGTGAAATGAAACTTATCCTGAATGGCCACTCGTCTAGATCCTTTCGTTGTAACGCGAGTGTCCCCAGGAATGCATCCTTGGTCCTATTTTGTTTTTAATTTTCATTAATGACCTTCCTTATGACACCAGCTCTCAACTTGGCGTCTACGCTGACGACATAACAATTTACTCCTGCTTCTATAGTAAAGTTTATCAGTCCGACACGGTCAAAATGGCAGCCGATGTCCAAAATGACCTCAAGTCCATCAACAGAGTCAAACGCCTCCAAAACTAAACTTATCTCCATTAATCATCCGAGAGACCCATATAGCCGCCTTCCATCAGCCTGGGCGTTGCTAATCTCACATTCTCTGCTTACATGATGTAGAAAGACTATATTGAATCCATTGCTAGGTCAGCTGTTAAGAAACTCAGTTCACTGTGTCGGGCATGACAATTTCTCTCTCCAGAATCTATCTTATATACCCATTCGTCTATGCTTAGAATATTACTGTCACATAAGATACGGTGTCCCTGCTATTGACCTTAAGCTCCTTGATAAGACCCAAAGAAGAATCAGCAATATTATTGGTCCGGACCTGGGGTCTAGACTTCAGTCACTTTCCCACTTCCGTAAGGTTGCCACTCCATGTCTTTTCTATAAATAATTTCATGGTAATTGTTAGGATGAGCTCTTCAATTTTTTGAATTTAAGCTCAGTATTAGATTGGCGTCGAGATCTCATCTCTCTATAAATAAGCTGGTTAGATGCAGCCGTAAATTCTATGCTAACAGTTTCACACTTCTCGCATGTGGAACTCCCTTCCGATTCCACGCTTTCCAGTCAACTTTAATCTACAAAAAATTCAATTTAATATTAATGGCTATCTACTGTCCTCTTGATTACTCTTTTCTCTTTCTGCTCATCATTATTATTTCTGTTCCTAATTTTTCCACACTCTGTCATCCCTTGTATTTTAGTGGCGTTACTGCCTTGTTTTTTTTTGCTGGGAGTGGGGGCGTGATACCGATTTTAAAAAAATCTTTTACCATATTACGCTTTTAGCATCTACTTGATTTTTACGTCGCCTACACGTAATTCCCATATAAGGTTTACACTTTTTGCTAACACGCATACATTATAGTTTGTAGTTTGTTTTTTCGTCTTACTTCCCTCGACTCCTTTTTCTCATCATTCTTTCAGTTTTATTTCTGAAGCTTCGGTCAACACAGTGTCATTTTCATAATACGTAACAAATCCTGGTAAGTTTTTTAGTTCTTTAAGAATCATCTTTCTATACAAGCTAAATAAATCCGACCTTTGTTATAATACTATTTCAGTGAACTCGCGCTCTCACTGCTTGCAAGATGTTGCTTCCCAGTAGAAGTTACAGATTATTACAATATCTTTTCCGTCTACATCAAGCTTTACTAAAATTTCAAGGTCATTTTCGCGTCATTGTTGATCACTTTACTACGTTTCTGATCACTAGTCGATGCCCCCTCTGTGCTCCTCTTGATCACTTTAATACGTTTCTGATCATTAGTCGATGCGCCCCACTGTGCTCCTCTTGATCACTTTAATACGTTTCAGATCACTAGTCGATGTCCCCTCTGTGCTCCTCTTGATCATTTTAATACGTTTCTGATCACTAGTCGATGCCCCCTCTGTGCTCCTATTGATCTCTTTAATACGTTTCTGATCACTAGTCGATGCCCCCCTTTGTGCTCCTCATGATCACTTTAATACGTTTCTGATCACTAGTCGATGACACCTCTGTGCTCCTCTTGATTATTTTAATACGTTTCTGATCACTAGTCGATGCCCCCTCTGTGCTCCTCTTGATCATTTTAATACGTTTCTGATCACTAGTCGATGACCCCTCTGTGCTCCTCTTGATCATTTTAATACATTTCTGATCACTAGTCGATGCCCCCCTGTGCACCTCTTGATCATTTTAATACGTTTCTGATCACTAGTCGATGCCCCTCTGTGCTCCTCTTGATCATTTTAATACGTTTCTGATCACTAGTCGATGCCCCCTCTGTGCCTCTTGATCATTTAATAAGTTTCTGATCACTAGTCGATGCCCCTCTGTGCTCCTCTTGATCAACTTAATACGTTTCTGATCACTAGTCGATGCCCCTCTGTGCTCCTCTTGATCATTTTAATACGTTTCTGATCACTAGTCGATGCCCCCTCTGTGCTCCTCTTGATCATTTAATAAGTTTCTGATCACTAGTCGATGCCCCTCTCTGTGCTCCTCTTGATCAACTTAATACGTTTCTGATCACTAGTCGATGCCCCCTCTGTGCTCCTCTTGATCACTTTAATACATTTCTGATCACTAGTCGATGCCACCCTCTGTGCTCCTCTTGATCACTTTAATACTTTTCTGATCACTATTCAATGCCACCCTCTGTGCTCCTCTTGATCATTTTAAGAAGTTTCTGATCACTAGTCGATGCCCCTCTCTGTGCTCCTCTTGATCAACTTAATAAGTTTCTGATGACTAGTCGATGCCCCTCTGTGCTCCTCTTGATCACTTTAATACGTTTCTGATCACTAGTCGATGCCACCCTCTGTGCTCCTCTTGATCACTTTAATACGTTTCTGATCACTAGTCGATGCCACCCTCTGTGCTCCTCTTGATCACTTTAATACTTTTCTGATCACTATTCAATGCCACCCTCTGTGCTCCTCTTGATCATTTTAATACGTTTCTGATCACTAGTCGATGCCCCCTCTGTGCTTTTCTTGATCATTTTAATACGTTTCTGATCACTAGTCGATGCCCCCTCTGTGCTCCTCTTGATCATTTTAATACGTTTCTGATCACTAGTCGATGCCCCCTCTGTGCTCCTCTTGATCATCTTAATACGTTTCTGATCACTAGTCGATGCCCCCTCTGTGCTCCTCTTGATCACTTTAATACGTTTCTGATCACTAGTCGATGCCCCCTCTGTGCTCCTCTTGATCACTTTAATACGTTTCTGATCACTAGTCGATGCCACCCTCTGTGCCGTTTCTGATCACTAGTCGATGCCCCCCTCTTTGCTCCTCTTGATCATTTTAATACGTTTCTGATCACTAGTCGATGCCTCCACTGTGCTCCCTGGATCACTATAATACGTTTCTGATCACTAGTCGATGCCACCCTCTGTGCTCCTCTTGATCATTTTAATACGTTTCTGATCACTTGTCGTCAAAGTAATTCCCATCGGCACAAGAACTGTCTGCCAATGTGCCTCCAGATGCGCAATGGTTTGGAGTTCAAATTAGCTGTCCTGGAGGCAAAGAGGTTTATGAGGGTCTGCCGAAAATCTACTTTAATTACGAAGGATATCCAAGGAGGTGGTTATCCAGGGAAGGAAAGAAATGATAATCTGTTTGGTCAGTAGAGTAGGGTGAATGACAGCATTTTCCAGCCAATTCGCCGTATTGTATCCGTATCAAATGAGCGTTGCCATGTAAGAAGTACACCTTTGTGATTAACCAATGCTGGTCTCTTCTGCTTCAGCGCGTATTGTACATGTTCCAACTGCTGCGAATACTGCTCTGTAGTGATGGTTCTGGTCTGTAGGAAGCAGGTCTAAGTGGACCATTTGTCGACTTGTCCACCAGATACAGAGCATGATCTTGCGGGTATGCAGTGGTACGAGTCACAGGATCCGGTACACTTAGGGGTGCCATGCAGGACCCACTTTTCGTCATTGGTCATAACTCGATCAAAGATAGGTAGGTTGCGGTGCTAAGAAAGTAACAAGAAACAGGCTGTCTCGTGTAGTTGCCTGATGGCTTCTGACGGTGTTTGGGGTAACCACTTGCTCAACTTCTACGCCTTCACCAAAAACCTGAAAGCGTTCGGCAAACTCATCACAGGTTTGGATATTGTCCTCCTCTACGATCGGTTTAAGGGTCTCCTCATCTAGGACCTGTGACCGGACACTTCGGAAGGGACAGATATCTTGACCTGGACGTATGGAACCAATGCGTTTTCTCCAGGGGCTTGACGCATTCCGGAACTTGATGCGGCTACGGACAAGCACACGTTAAATTCATAAAGCAGACAAACCCGAACGAACTGCTTCGACATCGCCATATTTCCTTACGGCTGCTTGAGATCTGTCTGATGTGTGTTTGCGCAACGTACCTGTATTAGCTAAGAGCAATGTCCCTACCTCAACCGCTTTCCCGGCAAGTGATACACTCATTTGCTTATCGGCAAGGACTTTTTTTGGTTACCTCAAACATATATATATATAAATATATATATATATATATATATATATATATATATATATATATATAAGATAGAATATAGTTTAAGGCTATGCTACATCTATGGGTAAAAGTGTTCAATATATTAATAAAGGTATATATACAAATACCCACATTTAGGTGTGCGACTTAAGTTTTGCTGGTTTTCCAGCTCATCGGGCACAAAATAAAAGCACGCAGATTACACATGGGGAAGACGCTGTTTCATAGTCCAATAATAAAATAGGTAAAATAAAATAAAATTTGATGATTATTATTTGCTTCCCTGTGTATACACGCCAAACCTAAACATCTATCTATCTATCTATCTATCTATCTATCTATCTATCTATCTATCTATACATGCGTGTGTGTGTGTATGAGGTAAGCAAAAAAGCCCTTGCTGTTCATATCTCTCTCTCTCTCTCTCTCTCTCTCTCTATATATATATATATATATATATATATATATATATATATATATATATATATTTGTTGGATAGATGTGAGTTTGTGACCCTGGGTTTCACGCTTTTTAGCGATCGTCAGACAAACTGATTAATGTTGTAAAAAATTTGGGTTTATGTAGATTGCGTGTATTGGTGTTATTGTGGAAGTGGTGGGGGAATCTTCGTCGTTTTGTCATTCATCGTACTAACGCAAACATCGATGTATGCAGACATATATCCATACTTGGTCGTCTGTCGGGACTCATACATATATAAACATATGTGGGCAGTTTCGAATATGACATATATGCATGTATACGGGTGGTGTTATGTCTATACATACGCATTTGTATGCTGAAATGTTGAAATTTAAACATTGGAAGTGTGGCGGAAATATCTCGTTAATGTCTCGTGAATGTATACATGTCATATTATGTATTTTTCCGCTGAAAAATATTCCCTCGCATGTATGTATATACGTGGTGGGGTATGTGTAAAATTATGATAGGTAAAATTATTATTTATATTTATTTTTAAATTTTTGAAAAAAAAATGGGGGTTTATTTGTTATATTTAAAGCTGGTTATTTGTTTGTTTTTGGTGACTGTGTATATGTGACAGGTAGAAATTAGTAATCTTATTGGATAATTTATATGGTGATGTTTAATATTCAATGTGCTGGGTGAGAGGGTAGTTTAATTTGATAACTGGTCTATATGATATGATGTGATAGTAATGTTTCAAGGGATTGGAGACAATGATAATATAATTAGCTAATAGTTATTGTAAATTGGTAGAAATTGTAAATTCGTAGAAATGATTAGTAACGGTGGTGGGAGATGATACAACCATGAATGTAGTTATAGTGGTGGTAGTTAGTGGTGGTAGCTTGAAGTAAAAAGTGGTTGTTGGTGTTTTATTTTATTTTTATTTTATTTTGTTATATGTATTAATTTATTTTGGTGTAAATCCTGATAATAGGTATTCTATGTAAAATTATGGTAGTTGAAGATTGCTATAATTTTTAATTTTTAATTACAAAATTATTATTGTTATTATATTAAAGCTGCCTGGTAATAGGTGTTTATTCTCATGGTTACATATGGAAATTATATCTGATCATATTGTTTTAAGGTATTAAATATGCTGGAGGAGTAATAAAGATTGTAGTGGATTTATATGTTGATAGTGGGTGTGATGTGTAAGTGATGGTGATGTGTGTTGGTGGTAATGATAATATTATTAGTTAAAAATCATAGACGACAAGAAAAAAATAATCAATTCCAACAAGGTATTCATTTTGGCTGACAAAACCACAAACATATATACTATAGAACCTGCATCCTACAATCAACTATCAACCAACAAAATTACACAACTATACAAAAAGACAAACACGAAAACAATAAACATTATAAACCAAGAAGCCAAAAATATAGCCACCAAATTGAATATAGACGGAAGAGTAAAGAGACTAGCTGAACAACATGCTTTCATCACGGCAAAGGACCACAAAACCAGCTTCGTAGAAAAACCCACATTCAGACTAATTAACCCGACGAAGAGCGAGATAGAAAAAATTAATAAAAAGATACTAGAAAATATCAACACCAGCCTAAGAGAAAAATTAGGTCTCAACCAGTGGAAGAACACCGAAGCCTTCATAGAGTGGTTTAAAACGATGGATAACAAGTACAAATCCACTTTCATCCAATTTGACATTGTGGATTTTTATCCTTCCATTACAGTAAGCATATTAAATGAAGCTATACAACTGGCACAACTAAATGTAAAACTCACGGACAGAGATATAAAAATAATCAAGCATTGCCGCAAATCCCTGCTGTTCCACAACAATGAACCATGGGCAAAGAAACAAAATCACAACCTGTTTGACGTAACAATGGGTAGCTACGATGGAGCTTAATATGCGAATTAGTAGGCATACTCATCCTATCAAACCTGGCCAGAATCCTGGAGAGAAAGGACACAGGATTATACAGAGATGACGGACTTATCTTAATAAGGGAATCCAATGGCCCCAAAGTAGACAAATTCAGGAAGAAAATAGTGAACGCCCTAAAAAACACTGGATTCAAAATAGAATAAATACAGGCACAACAATAGTAAACTTCTTGACGTCACCTCTAACCTGATCAACAACACATATGAACCATACAAAAAAAGAAAATGACACCCCAACTTACGTACACACATCCTCCAACCATCCACCTTCTATCATCAAACAAATACCAAAATCAATCAGCCGCAGACTATCTGAGAACTCATCTAACATACAAATTTTCAATAGCAAAAGAGCACCATACAACGAAGCACTAAAAACAAGTGATTACACACAACAACTACAATATATACCTCCACAGCCAAAACGCAGAAACAGAAAGAGAAACATTATCTGGTTTAATCCACCATATAACAAAACTGTTAAAACGAACATAGGCAAAATATTCTTAAACTTAATAGAAAAACACTTCACTGAAGAAAACAAATTATCAAAAATATTTAACAAAAATAACGTAAAGATCAGTTACAGCTGTACAAAAAACATAACAGAAATAATCAAAAGCCACAACAAAAAAATGACAACCTACAAAAATGAAACCAAGGATCCAATATGCAACTGCAGAAACAGAACAACATGTCCACTCCAGGGAAATTGCCAAATTACGAACACAATATACAAGGTCAAGGTAAGTACAAACAACAACACTATGCACTACATCGGTGCCACCAAAGGTCCATTCAAGATGAGAAATAACAATCACAACCTTTCATTCAACAGCAGGAAATATTCGAACAGCACAACACTTTCTACATACATATGGCAGCAAAAAGACAAAAACATCACACCAACAATAAGTTGGGAAATATTGAAAAAAGCCCCTGCCTACAACTACATTACGAAAAAATGCCTACTTTGCCTACACGAAAAAGTAGCAATAATATCACACAAACCGCAAAAGAACTTACTAAACAAAAAATCAGAGATAATCTCCAAATGTAGCTATTATCCGAATTCATACCAAACGGATAAAACAGACAAACCACCAACAATCACAATTTAATTTCAAGATACCATCAAAATAATTGCATCTATCATTATTATCATTGCACCACCATTAGTAATCACTTTTACAATAACTATTAACTAATAATATTATCATTACCACCAACACACAGCACCATCACTTACACATCACACCCACTATCAACATATAAATCCACTACAATCTTTATTACTCCTCCAGCATATTTAATACCTTAAAACAATATGATCAGATATAATTTCCATATGTAACCATGAAAATAAAAACCTATTACCAGGCAGCTTTAATATAATAACAATAATAATTTTGTAATTAAAAATTAAAAATTATAGCAATCTTCAACTACCATAATTTTACATAGAATACCTATTATCAGGATTTACACCAAAATAAATTAATACATATAACAAAATAAAATAAAAATAAAATAAAACACCAACAACCACTTTTTACTTCAAGCTACCACCACTAACTACCAGCACTATAACTACATTCATGGTTTTATCATTCTCCCACCACCGTTACTAATCATTTCTACGAATTTACAATTTCTACCAATTTACAATAACTATTAGCTAATTATATTATCATTGTCTCCAATCCCTTGAAACATTACTATCACATCATATCATATAGACCAGTTATCAAATTAAACTACCCTCTCACCCAGCACATTGAATATTAAACATCACCATATAAATTATCCAATAAGGATTACAAATTTCTACCTGTTACATATACAGTCACCAAAAACAAACAAATAACCAGCTTTAAATATAACAAATAAACCCCCATTTTTTTTTCAAAAATTTAAAAATAAATATAAATAATAATTTTTACCTATCATAATTTTACACATACCCCACCACACGTATATACATACATGCGAGGGAATATTTTTCAGCGGAAAAATACATAATATGACATGTATACATTCACGAGACATTAACGAGACATTTCCGCCACACTTCCAATCTTTAAATTTCAACATTTCAACATACAAATGCGTATGTATAGACATAACACCACCCGTATACATACATATATGTCATATCCGAAACTGCCCACATATGTTTATATATGTATGAGTCCCGACGGACGACCAAGTATATATATGTATCTGCATACATCGATGTTTGCGTTAGTACGATGAATGACAAAACGACGAAGTTTCCCCACCACTTCCACAATAACACCAATACACGCAATCTACATAAACCCAAATTTTTAAAAACATTAATCAGTTTGTCTGACGATCGATAAAGCGTGAAACCCAGGGTCACAAACTCACATCTATCCAATATAATATATATATATATATATATATATATATATATATATATATATATATATATATAGAGAGAGAGAGAGAGAGAGAGAGAGAGAGAGATATGAACAGCAAGGGCTTTTTTGCTTACCTCATACACACACGCATGCATATATATATATATATATATATATATATATATATATATATATATATATATATAGATAGATAGATAGATAGATAGATAGAGGTTTAGGTAAGTTGGCGTGTATACACAGGCAAGCAAATAATAATCATCAAATTTTATTTTATTTTACCTATTTTATTATTGGATTATGAAACAGCGTCCTCCCCATGTGTAATCTGCGTGCTTTTATTTTGTGCCCGATGAGCTGGTTACCCCAAACACCGTCAGAAGCCATCAGGCAACTACACGAGACAGCCTGTTTCTTGTTGCTTTCTTAGCACCGCAACCTACCTATCTTTGATCGAGTTATGACCAATGACGAAAAGTGGGTCCTGCATGGCACCCCTACGTGGAACATCTATCCAACCAAATATGTTAGCTCTATCTCTGATATTGAGCGCTTTCTAATAAGTACCGCGCATATAATATATAAATAATTATACATATATATATTTATTTATATTTATATACACTTTTCACACACACACACACACACACACACACACACACACACACACACACACACACACATATATATATATATGAGATAAAATATAGTTTAAAGCTATGCTACATTTACAGATAAAAGTGTTTAATATATATATATATCAGCGAACTCTAGTTGCTGATGAGAAGGTCGACTATTTTAAGTTTTTCTCATAATAGATTATTGATATTTTTATAATATTGCTCAGCGTGAAATCTGTAATATCTGTGTATTTATAAATACATACATATATCTGTGCTTTTGTGCGTGTGTATATGTGTGTATTTGTGTGTGTGCGTGTGTGTGTGGCTGCAAGCTATTGTATACTTGACTGAAGACCACTCAAATATTTATTTTGAGAATTTATTTTTCATTCAATTTTTCTTGTTTTCTTACAAATGTTTTTACTAAATGTTCAAGATTATCGATGTATTTCCTCAAGTACTTTCAGCAACTTTTGCCATCTTCAGAATTATTTTCAGTGCTCTCTCTGGTGTTGTTTTTTAAAACCTTTAGCGGTGTAGTTTAAATCTGAATTTTTTTTATCACACCAAGTAGTGTGAGAACATATTTTGAATTTGTATTTTTATCATCTGATGTTCGAAAACTTTCACGATAATTGTGTCGTTTTATTTCTTTAAGATATTTGAAATAACGATTCTTTTTAAAGATATTGAAATTGCTGATTCCTCTAATAAACCATATTTTATTTATCGGTTGTCAGATAGAATGAGTTTCCGTTCTTTTTTGAATTGGAGTTTTGTGTTTGAAATTTTTTTTGCCTAGTGTATTAAGCACTGACTAGTTTTATGTAGTTCAAGTTGGTTTCGTCTTTTTTTAAGGGAATTCTGACCTGTTTTCTTCTTTATTACTTACTTAATTTCTTTCTCTATCTCTTTCTCTTTCTCTCTCTCTCTCTCTCTTTCCAAACACACACACACACACACACACACACACACACACACACACACACACACTAGCGCGCAGCAAAATTGTCCAAATTGTGTAACAGCAAAATTCTTCAAATGTTAGATCAAGCTCTGAACCGTTGATTAAAGATATCTTACTGGAATTCTCCGAGGTTTTTATAACATTACTGGACTCTACATTGAGCAATAAGAATGTATAATTACTCTCTACGTTTAACAAAAGAATCGTGATGAAATCTATCATAAACGAAAATGACATGTTCATCATTAATTAATCATAGCTGAGGATCGGAAGCTTATGAATGATTGAAATAAAGTTCAAATATATATATATATATATATATATATATATATATATATATATATATATATATATATATCCAGGATATTTGTTAATCTTATTCATTTTCCATTATTCAAGATGATCTTCGCCCTCTCTAACCTTCTAACTTTCTGTCCTGTGCCTCAAAGTTTTCACTTACGACTTCATTTTCAAGTCTTTTTTTTTTTTTTACTGCTCTTTGGACTGCTTTCCGGCTTTGTAGAAAGAAACATGAAATATGTCGCCTGGAAAATGATGATAAGCTAACACCCTCTAAAATGAGATGGGCAGCTTTTTAGCTGGAATGAGGCAGGCCTCATTTCATCAACGGATCAGCTGTTGTGTTTGAAGGCTGAGACCAGCTTGCAGGTTCAACGTATCAGGAACAGTTTTACGAACTTACTCCGCTAGAAACAACAAGAGAAAATACCGAGTGTGCATGTAAGAATTGGTTCGTAAGTGGACTTAGACTCATTGAAAACAATAATTGGTCAGAATTTAAAAAAGAAAAAAAAAAGCAAGTTGAGGTGGGTCATAGACCTGGACAGCAAAATGAAAACAATCTACCTCTTTGATTAAAAAGGGTTCATTTCGAATTTTTAATAATTACCATATTTTTCGGATAAAAAGACGCACTTTTTTTCCTAAAAAATGCCCTGAAAAATACGTGCGCGTCTTCCAAGACGAATGCAACGCAACGCTCAGGTTCAAGTAAGCTTAGACGGTCACGGGCTTGACTGATAGGGACGTGGATTTGTATATCGAGTCATTACACTATAATATTAGCTATCTATCTAATCCAGCCTTTCATATGATGTAACCTCAGTACTTAGCTGTTACAAGTATTTCCAAGACGTTAAACCTTCCTGGAGCCGAGCCACAATCTTAAACATGCTCTGTTTACTAGCAGCGGTGGGAGCCTTTCTGATCTTGACTAGTATGTCATTGTCATACAAACAAAATCGAACTTGTGATTAATGTAAACAATACGGGGCGACATTATGTGAGGGGCACATGGTGAATGTGTCGTTGCATGAGAATAATTTTTTTTCTTAGGAATTTCTTTCCAATATTAGGGTGACTCTTCCAAGCCGCAACTTCTTGTAAGCCAGAAAATACGATACACAAAATGTTTATTTATTAAACAGTATATACTACGTCTACATTCGATCCAGAGTGCTTTACCACTCGGTCACGAACAACGTCGCCGGAAACAAGATTCTATTATTGTACATGATATACTGTACGGAAATGATATTACAGTACATTATATTTTTCAGCACTCTGCTTATTAAGTAAGCATACATAGTCAGTCATGTCTCTCCACAGATTCCTTCTCTTTATTATCATCTATGAATTGCCATAACTTCTTGGGAAAGATTGTGGAGTAGTTTCCTGTTGCCTTGCCTACAGTTGGGAATTCAGAATTTTCCTTCTCTTAGGCAGACCGCCCACAAAACCCAGAAAACCCAGTCTCCCGTATCTATTTAACTCATAGCTGAGGGAAGAAGAGATGGAATCACTTTACATACGGGCATGTGTGCGAAAGTGAAAGCAACAGACTAATCTGGAGTTTGAACCCTGCTCACCAAAGCTACTTTCCACATCGGTACCAGTTAGTTTATACGTTACTCTATCTAAACTTAGTTGATGTAAATAATGTTTGCTGCATTGAAAATTAACATTCTTCTCACAATATGTTGGTGTTGAATAAATTTGCTTTCATTTTGTATTTTTTTTTTATTATATCTCTATTTTAGGTACGTAAGTTTACAGTCAACTCAAGATGAAAAGCAGCGGTTCTCGTTCCCTCTCCGCAGCGTCATGGTCATGTTTAGATGGGGGTTCTGCTTTGGAAGACCCGGTCAGGGAATCAGTTAAATGTAATATACGCTTGGACGATCATGCTCTTTCCATTCGTGACTGACTAGGCAGTAGATTTTCCCACAATAGGTTACCGTTTATTTCTGTAGTCTGTCCTGATATTCAACCCATAGTTGTGGGGTGGTGGGTAAAGAAATGGATTCGTTTCCTTCATGATGGCGTTGATGACTGAATTCACCGCCAACGTGAGGCTCCAAGACTAGAACAAGGATAGCTTGAAAACAGGGAAAAATGACTTTTATATTAAAAAAAAAATATGTTGAGTAATGGTTAACGGCTCGGATTGAGGAAACAGAGAGCCGAGTTCAAATTTCCAGTCGAGTTCATTACATACACTTACGTGCTCGGGAAAGGTATGAATCCATCTCTTCTCTATTGGTAAAATAGCAGGACAGACTGGATCCTATAGTATTGGGTGGCATCCAGCCTAGAAGAAGGAAATTTAAAACCGGTTCGCACTATCCTTAAAGGTGTGTATACATGCGGCTGGGTCACCCCTTATGAACGAAAATCCCCATTGAAAGTCATACTATTAACACGTCCACGAACGCGGCGTTAAAAAGAGTCCAATGTTCCACAGGGAACGAGAAGAACTGACTAACTTTCCAAAAATTATAGTTTCGACAACGTTCTGACAACGACTAGAAGAAAAATAATAATTAAATTTACAGGACAATAACAAATGGTTCCAACAGAACAACAACAACAATATTAATAATAATAATAATAATGATAATAGTATTAATAATAATAACAAAAATAATAAATCTGTAAATAAAGAGCATATTAATACTTGTAGATGTGATTAACTTAAAAAAATAATGGATGTTTGGAATTGTTTCTGGTCAGCAACTAGGTCATACCAGTAAAATGCCTTAAGTGGTTACAGGACGGCATCTATTAAAAAAAAAAGAAAGAAAAGAAAAGTGATGTACTTAGAGAGACATTAACAAAATAACAATACGAGTACCGGTCAGCATGATCAATGAGCGATTTTGAAACGTTCAACAAAATTGAATCTTCCCTGTGGTCAATGGACTCGGGACTGGTAATAGGAAATTGTACCAGAAGACACAGTAATTGAACGCAGTGACATAAAACTCGTCGGTGCGTATTCTGGCTTGGAAACACACACACATACACACGCAGACATACACACGCACACATACACACACAAACACAGACACACACATACACATACGCGCACGCACAAACACACAAAATAAACAATAAAAATAACAGAAGTGATTTACCGCCGGAGGCATTTTGGGTCAAATGGACGCGGAAGAAAGGCACACAAAAAAGAATAAATAAGCACGCAAGTGTATATAGGTTTTGTGAGATTTTTTTTTATACAGATATTTTTATAGTGAGATTGCACAGGGCACTAATTAGATCTCATAACAAAGATGAAAAGAATGGCAGTTATCGGGATAAGTAGCATTATAGTAACCATGATAATGATAAAGACTCTAATAATACGACAAAAAGTAATAAAACTGTAAGTAAATAGCATTACTTCATCAGTCATGCTAATAAATACTACCATTTTATTGATGATAATATGAATAAAGATAATTAAGGCTTTATTATTATTATTGAAAAAAGAATTGATAATAATTACCATTATAATAAACTGCTTCTGCTATTGGTAACATTTCAATGATTATGAAAGCTAGCTTTGAACGTCCATTGCGACTCAAGTTTTTCTCAAATCTCAAGTGGAACTTATCTATACGATCCATCGCCAAAAATCCTGGAAATATGGTCTGTTCCGTGTAAGACTGCAGTAAATGCCTATTTCCTCCCGTTATGCTTTTTGTTGCAATGATTTGATTTGATTTCTTTGTTTAACGGAATGGCAAGTCCTTTAATTTAATGGATCATTGGAAGGCCAAAAAATAAATTTCTTAGGAGCGTTGAAGTAATAAAAATATGACATATGTTATTCTGCCTTCACAACTGAATACATGGTAGATGATACTCAACTTTTGTGCATATGCATTTTGTGTAGTCATAATCATTACAGGCGGTGATATGTGTCTTTTATGTTGTAGTTTTGTTGAAGTTATATTTTTGGATATTTTGATTTATTTAAGATATTAAGTAGGATAGTATTGTACTGACAAAAGTACGCAGGTGTAGGCTTTAAGAAAGCTTTATTCAACTTAGAATACAAGGTTCGCGTATAGTGTCCTTTTATCGTCCCAGTAAACCGAAATAGCTCTCTCAAAGAGGGAAGTAACAAAACAAAGGGAGACCACTCTTGATTAGTCATGACAATTATATGGATTAATGTAATGAAAGAGTTCTTTCATGTCAGCGGAAAAAGTTAGACCTAGAAGGCGCAACGAGTCACTTTCTTGGAGGTTAGCATCAGCCATGCAAAAAAAAAAAGGTTCTTCTCTCTGAAGATTAAAAGGGATCAGCTTCGCTTTGGAGGTGGTAAAATTAACAAGCTATTCGTTGCACCAGAATATTCATGGGTATGACGATGAACTACACCCGGCAGCAAGTCATCTGATCGGGAGATTGAAGGTTTTGAGAATAGTTGAGCCACCTTTTCACAGCTGTCGTTCCCAGGTCCACCATGACCCGGGGTGGTAGTACCAGTTAGGGTCCATGCTATGGACAAATAGCGAACCTCAAACCAAAATCAACATTACATTTCTATAATAAAATGAGCAACAATACATTTTTATAGGCAATCAATGCAACGCTAATATATATATATATACCGTCATCCACATTATACAGACTGTTTCGCAGCTCATCAGTGTGGCTAGACATCCGGTTGCCTCCAGCTAGGGTCGAAACCCGACTGAACTGGTGTCAGTCGGAGATTCTAACCATTAAGCCATCGGTGAACGGTAGGGCGGAAAGTGGATTTTTACCGTGTTTATCTTTATAAACACGCCCAGTGACCGGGAGTGACTCAATTCGCATTAGCGAAGAGTCTCGCTATATAGCTATAATAGTCACTGTTTCCAGAGTAAAAATACCAAAAATAGATTTTCTGATCTAGAAACTATATGTATCAAAAACATACTTTTACCTTGAAGGTATAGAATTATATATATAATATCTGTAGTTGAAAGCATAAAATTACATACAAAATATTCAGATTTCGGCAATAAATCTATATCTATAATTCTGAAAATATGTGTGTGTGTGTGTGTGTGTGTATGTGTGTGTGAGTGTGATCGGATGTTGTTTATGCGTCTCCACAATTTCCATCCGATTTCGATTATTTTTTTTTATTTGATAGATAATTCTTCAGTGTTGGTTTTGTCAGTGTTGTCAGGGCCGCCCCTCCCCCATTGAAATTCTTAACCCTCTTGTCTGTAGGTGGTAGCACCTGTTAGGGTCCCAGCTATGGACAAATAGTGTATCCCGAAACAAAAATCAACACAACATTTTTATAATGAAATACAATACATTTTTATAGCAAAATGTCAATCAGCACAACACTAAAAATATAAAAATACATTTTATAGTTATATAAAATTTTTTATAGGCAATCAATGCAACGCTAATATATATATATATATATATATATATATATATATATATATATATATATATATATATATATAGTAAAATTACAAAAATACATTTTCTGATCTAGAAAATATATCTATCAAAAACATACCTTTACCGTGAAAGTATAAAATTATGTACAAAATATCTGTAGTTGAGGGCATAAAACTGCGTACAAAATATCGACATTTCGGCATTAAATAACTCATAGAGCAAGGGTTCTTAACCGGGGGTATCGAAACCCCTTGGTGGTATGGGAGCCAAATACTGGGTGTGTAGGACTCGATTTCTGGGTACTGTGTTGCGTTTGACAGTTTTTCATTTTTTTTTTTTCACAGATTTGGTGCAAAATGTCGTTTGTCAAAAAAAAAAAAAAAGAAAAAAGAATAGAAGAGGAATGATTCATATACAGGTTTTGGCTTCACCTGTGTGACAGAAAGAGATGAAACAGGAAGACCCTAGTGCATGCTGTGCAATTTGGTAATGAGCAATGAAAATTTGAAGCCATCAGGACTGAGGGAATATTTCTAAAGCAAACACAATAGTCACGTTGGCACATCGATTGAGGTTTTTAAGTTGAGAAGAGTTCGTTATGATCAGAAAGCAACTCTTTCATCGGATGGGTCTTCTGCTCCAGGAAAACTACTTCTGGAAGCCTCCTACAAAGTTTCGTACATGATTGCCAGAGAAAAGAAGCTCCACATAATAGGGGAAGCCCTCGTGAAACCCTGTGCGCTGCAGATGGCAAAAATTGTGCTGGCAGGGGAGATCGCGAAGCAACTAAGTTAGGTGTCCTTGTCCAACGACACTGTACGCCAAAGAATTAAAGACATGAGTCAGGACATAACAACCCAAGTTTTCAGCGAGATTAAACAAAGTCCTGAAAAAATCAGCATGCAGATCGATGAATCAACTGACGTGTCAAACCACAATCAATTGCTTGTATTTGTACTATACGTACATGAAAAGAATATCAAGGAAGAGTTTTTATTTTGTGAATGACTCGAAACAACAACCAAAGCAGTTGACATATTCCAGCTGATCCAATCTTTTTGGATCACCATGAGCTGGCATGGGATTTGATTGGGTTTATTTGTACGGATGGCGCTCCTGCCATGATTGGCAAAAAATCTGGATTCATTGCTATGGTCAAGGAGAAAGCTCTACATGTGCTCACCACACATTGTGTTCTACATCGCCGAGCTCTGGCATCGAAAAGAGGCGATGGGAATAGTTGTGCAAACAGTCAACTTTATTCGTGGACGTGCATTGAATCAGCGGCTGTTTAGAAAATTCTTGGAGCGGAACACGGAGTGTTGCTGTACCAAACAGAGGTACGTTGGCTGAGTCGTGGCAGTGTTTTCACATGTGTAGTGGAATTTCTCAAGCATCAACAATCTCCTCTAGCAAATCATTTTGAAGATGGGTATTTTATTGTTAGCCTGGGATATTTGGCTGATATTTTCAGTCTTCTCGATGATTTGAACACATCAATACAGGGAAGGGATGTGGACATCAGTAAAGCCAGGGGAAAAGTTGTCGTATTCACAAGGAAATTACCTATCTGGAGTCGCCATGTTGAAAGCGGAAACCTGGGAAACTTTCCAATCGTTTACAATATTCTTACTGGAGATGTTAAAACACTACCTGTAGAAATAATTCAAGAAGTCAAGATTCATTTGGAAGTTCCAAGTAAAGATTTTGAAGGTTACTTTTCAGATATTGATGATGGATGGATTTGATTTGGATACAAAACTCTTTCTCATTTGATATATTGAGAATGAGTGATAACAATTTATCAAAAGATGATTTCATTGAATTCCAAGAGGACCCAAGAAAGAAAGCTGATTTCGAAAGGGTTGGGATGGATGTCAAGCAGTTTTGGTGGGAACAAATCTCTGCTTACCAAATTTTGGCAATTAGGGGCAATGCATGTTTTGGTTCCTTTCACAACTACGTATCTCTGTGAAACAGGATTCTCTGTATTATTAAATTTGAAATCAAAGTGAAGAAATTGACTTGATGTGTCAGATGACATGCAAATAGCTTTGTCAGTAACTGTACCACGATTCCATGCTTTGATTACACAAAAAGAACAGCAAATATCTCACTAGATTAGTAAAAGTCTGTTTTATTGTAGTCAAGATACTAAAAAAACTTGCATATCTATGTTCTCTTCCTTTTTCTTGTGTAATAAAACTGAATTATAACTTTATTTTGCTTTCAGTAAAAAAAATAATAAAGTTGTCAATGCCTAGGTTTTTTTTCATGTTTTATACCTAGCAATCCATATCTAAAGTATAGTAAATTCAAGCGATTGAAATATTTGGAAGACATACTGGCAAATAATAGGATTGGTGATAATTATTTCGACAGTCAAGTGAAGGGAGTATGGGACCATATTGGACAATCCATTGGGGGCTGGAATCATCAAAAGGTTAAGAATCCCTGCCATAGAGGTTAATATGCTGCTAAAGAAATTCAACTAACCAACCAACTAACTCCTCACCTCTTTCCCAGTTCTTGTATCCGGAGAGTTTAAAAGACTTAGAATCTTCGTTTAATTGTCAAGTTTGTAGCCGAACGACGAGTAGCTATAAAAAAGGGTACTTTAGCAAACATTCTAATATTCTACACTTCAGAATACTTGACGTGCTAGAAGTAGATTGTTGTGGTGAAAAAGGGGTCGTATTAAGAAGTAATGTATTCGAGTTTCAAAACTATGAATTAATATTCGATGCAGAGTTTTATATTTAAATGACATTCTTCTGAAAATTTGACTCATGTTTAATGATATTTTATGTTTTGCCACAAGTAAAAAATTATATATATGATATTTCTTTGATTAGCTCAAACTCAACAAGGAGGCCTACATCAAGTGCCTTAAGGAGCTAGTGCTGACTTGAGTCAAGAAGATTGCTGCTGGAAGACCTTCTGTCTAGCAACCTACTACCCAAGCAGGAGAACGCACTCATGGCTGTCAGACCATATCACCCCTTACATCTGGCCACGTAACTCCGCAGAAGGCAACCACCTTGATTATTATCTGTGAAACACAGTTGAAAGAGAGACCAACAAAACTCCTTGTAAACACCGTGGTTAAGGCAATGGCGATTTGATGGAGTAAACTTACTCTTAAATTAATTAAATTTTAACTGTTAAAATAAGAAATCACACTATTTACATTATTCGGACTATTGTCCTCATCTTTGTCGCCATATTTAGTACAACGTTTCGGCCGCTGTATGCTCCGGCCATCTTCAGGTGATTGGAATGTCGAACTGAACCCTTTATTTCGCCCACTTGTATAAACTGTTCTAGTTACATGTGCCACGATTAATGGATGTCAGTTATCATTTAGCTCCTGTTAATACCCCTCTCCAAACGCAACATCAATCGCCGTCTTTTATCTTCTTGAATTCCGCTCATCTTTTGACCATTCCTCAATCCTTCCTATGCTCAGTTTTCACAGTCATTAACCCCATGGTACTAGTGGCATTCCCGCCTTGCTTGGGGTGAAGTGATTAAAAAACAAAAATCGAAAATAGGACAACAAGAATGAGTGTTCGTTACAGACACCGGAACAAGAAATGCAATATTTATGCCAAGAATGATATCAGGTGCAATACGAATGCAGAAAAACGTACACGTATGTTTTATAGACTACAAAAAAGCATTTTATAAGGTACAGCAGAGACGAACTTTTAATTTATTTGAGAAAGACATTAGCATAATCTAGAAAATAGACTGGGAACAATCAGCCTACATACGGATAGAAATAATACACAAAAATAGAAAGAGGCGTAAGACAAGGATGCGTTTGCTCGCCGGATTTATTTAACCAATACAGCTACGCAGTACTAAAAGACCGAGGAGGCCAACCAGTGGACACAATCATAACAACACTACATATACAGACAACAACGTATGGATGACAGACATAGAAAGAAAACTTCAGAAATGCCCAGACAAAGAAGTAACAAAAAGGGGGGCAAGAAAGGGTTAATTGTAATGTAGCCAGAATGCGCGGTTGTTAGCAAAAGGAAGAGCCCAAGATGTTAATTATGAACTGGAGATCTCAAAATCAAATAGAAATAGAAGTTGAAATATCGGTGAAAGGATTTATTAAACGATGAAAATGATTGGGATGGCGAAAAAACATCTTCTAAAAAGTAAACAAGAACTAGGAAAAATCCGTTAGAAACAACGTAAACAACAACGTAAACAACAACGGAAAAATCCGTTAGAAACAACGGGAAAAATCTTTTAGAAAGAATGGAAAAAAAAACAGAAAAAATCCGTTAGAAACAACGGAAACAAAAATGGAAAAAATCCGTTAGGAACAACGGAAACAAAAACGAAAGAAATCCGTTAGAAACAACGGAAAGAAAAAAAAGGAAAAAATCCGTTAGAAACAACGGAAACAAAAACGGAAGAAATCCGTTAGAAACAACAGAAAAAAATCAGAAAAAATCGGTTAGAAAAAACGGAAAAAAAATAGAAAAATCCGTTAGAAACAACGGAAATAAAAACGGAAGAAATCCGTGAGAAATAACGGAAACAAAATCGGAAAAAAATCCGTTAGAAACAACGGAAACAAAATCGGAAGAAATCCGTTAGAAACAACGGAAAAAAAAGGAAGAAATTCGTTAGAAACAACGGAAACAAAATCGGAAAAAATCCGTTAGAAACAACGGAAACAAAAAAGGAAAAATCCGATAGAAACAACGGAAACAAAAACGGAAGAAATCCGTTAGAAACAACGGAAACAAAAACGGAAGAAATCCGTTACAAACAACGGAAACAAAAATGGAAATAATCCGTTAGAAACAACGGAAATAAAACCGAAGAAATCCGTTAGAAACAACGGAAACAAATTGGAAAAAATCCGTTAGAAACAACGGAAACAAAATAGGAAAAAGTCCGTTAGAAACAACGGAAACAAAATCGGAAAAAATCCGTTAGAAACAACGGAAACAAAATCAGAAAAAATCCGTTAGAAACAACGGAAACAAAATCGGAAAAAATCCGTTAGAAAAAAGGGAAACAAAAACGGAAGAAATCCGTTAGAAACAACGGAAACAAAATCGGAAGAAATTCGTTAGAAACAACGGAAACAAAATCGGAAAAAATTCGTTAGAAACAACGGAAACAAAATCCGAAGAAATTCGTTAGAAACAACGGAAACATAATCGGAAAAACCCGTTAGAAACATCGGACATATATACGAAAAAATCCGTTAGAAACAATGGAAACAAAATCGCAAGAAATCCGTTAGAACCAACGGAAACAAAATCGGAAAAACTCCGTTAGAAACAACGGAAACAAAAACGGAAGAAATCCGTTAGAAACAACGGAAACAAAATCGGAAGAAATCCGTTAGAAACAACGGAAACAAAAACGGAAGAAATCCGTTAGAAACAACGGAAACATAATCGGAAAAAATCCGTTAGAAACAACGGAAACAAAAATAGAAAAAATCCGTTATAAACAACGGAAACAAAAACGGAAGAAATCCGTGAGAAACAACGGAAACAAAATCGGAAAAACTCCGTTAGAAACAACGGAAACAAAAACGGAAGAAATCCGTTAGAAACAACGGAAACAAAATCGAAAGAAATCCGTTAGAAACAACGGAAACAAAAACCGAAGAAATCCGTTAGAAACAACGGAAACAAAATCGGAAAAAATCCGTTAGAAACAACGGAAACAAAATCGGAAAAAATTCGTTAGAAACAACGGAAACAAAAACGGAGGAAATTCATTAGAAACAACGGAAACAAAATCGGAAAAAATTCGTTAGACACAACGGAAACAAAATCGGAAGAAATCCGTTAGAAACAACGGAAAGAAAATCGGAAAAAATCCGTTAGAAACAACGGAAACAAAAACGGAAGAAATTCGTTAGAAACAATGGAAACAAAAACAAAAAAAATCCGTTAGAAACAACGGAAACAAAATCGAAAGAAATCCGTTAGAAACAACGGAAACAAAATCGGAAAAAATCCGTTAGAAACAACGGAAACAAAAACGGAAAAAATCCGTTAGAAACAACGGAAACAAAAACGGAAGAATTTCGTTAGAAACAACGGAAACATAATCGGAAAAACCCGTTAGAAACAACGGAAATATAAACGGAAAAAATCCGTTAGAAACAATGAAAACAAAATCGGAAAAATCCGTTAGAAAACAACGGAAACAAAAACAGAAAAAATCCGTTAGAAACAACGGAAACAAAAACGGAAAAAATCCGTTAGAAACAACGGAAACAAAATCGGAAAAAATCCGTTAGAAACAACGGAAACAAAATCGGAAAAAATCCGTTAGAAACAACGGAAACAAAATCGGAAAAAATCCGTTAGAAAGAACGGAAACAAAATCGGAAAAAAACCGTTAGAAACAACGGAAACAAAATCGGAAATAATTCGTTAGAAACAACGGAAACAAAATCGGAAAAATCCGTTAGAAACAACGGAAACAAAAACGGAAAAAATTCGTTAGAAACAACGGAAACAAATTCGGAAAAATATCCGTTAGAAACAACGGAAACAAAAACGGAAGAAATCCGTTAGAACAACGGAAACAAAATCGGAAAAACCCGTTAGAATCAACGGAAACAAAAACGGAAGAAATCCGTTAGAAACAACGGAAACAAAATCGGAAAAAATCCGTGAGAAACAACGGAAACAAAAACGGAAGAAATCCGTTAGAAACAACGGAAACAAAATCGGAAGACATTCGTTAGAAACAACGGAAACAAAAACGGAAGAAATTCGTTAGAAACAACGGAAACAAAATCGGAAAAAATCTGTTAGAAACAACGGAAACAAAAACGGAAGAAATTCGTTAGAAACAACAGAAACAAAATCGGAAAAAATCCGTTAGAAACAACGGAAAAAAAACGGAAGAAATTCGTTAGAAACAACGGAAACAAAAAGGAAAAAATCCGTTAGAAACAACGGAAACAAAAACGGAAAAATCCGTTAGAAACAACGGAAACAAAAATAGGGAAAAACCGTTAGAAACAACGGAAACAAAAACGGAAGAAATTCGTTAGAAACAAGAGAAACAAAATCGGAAAAAATCCGTTAGAAACAACGGAAACAAAATCGGAAAAAATCCGTTAGAAACAACGGAAACAAAAACGGAAGAAATCCGTTAGAAACAACGGAAACAAAATCGGAAAAAATCCGTTAGAAACAACGGAAACAAAAACGGAAGAAATCCGTTAGAAACAACGGAAACAAAATCGGAAAAATCCGTTAGAAACAACGGAAACAAAAACGGAAGAAATTCGTTAGAAACAACGGAAACAAAATCGGAAAAAAAAATCCGTTAGAAACAACAGAAACAAAAACAGAAGAAATTCGTTAGAAACAACGGAAACAAAAACGGAAGAAATTCGTTAGAAACAATGGAAACAAAAACAGAAAAAATCCGTTAGAAACAACGGAAACAAAATCGAAAGAAATCCGTTAGAAACAACGGAAACAAAATCGGAAAAAATCCGTTAGAAACAACGGAAACAAAAACGGAAAAAATCCGTTAGAAACAACGGAAACAAAAACGGAAGAATTTCGTTAGAAACAACGGAAACATAATCGGAAAAACCCGTTAGAAACAACGGAAATATAAACGGAAAAAATCCGTTAGAAACAATGAAAACAAAATCGGAAAAAATCCGTTAGAAACAACGGAAACAAAAACAGAAAAAATCCGTTAGAAACAACGGAAACAAAAACGGAAAAAATCCGTTAGAAACAACGGAAACAAAATCGGAAAAAATCCGTTAGAAACAACGGAAACAAAATCGGAAAAAATCCGTTAGAAACAACGGAAACAAAAACGGAAAATGTACGTTAGAAACAACGGAAACAAAATCGGAAAAAATCCGTTAGAAAGAACGGAAACAAAATCGGAAAAAATCCGTTAGAAACAACGGAAACAAAATCGGAAATAATTCGTTAGAAACAACGGAAACAAAATCGGAAAAATCCGTTAGAAACAACGGAAACAAAAACGGAAAAAATTCGTTAGAAACAACGGAAACAAATTCGGAAAAATATCCGTTAGAAACAACGGAAACAAAAACGGAAGAAATCCGTTAGAACAACGGAAACAAAATCGGAAAAACCCGTTAGAATCAACGGAAACAAAAACGGAAGAAATCCGTTAGAAACAACGGAAACAAAATCGGAAAAAATCCGTGAGAAACAACGGAAACAAAAACGGAAGAAATCCGTTAGAAACAACGGAAACAAAATCGGAAGACATTCGTTAGAAACAACGGAAACAAAACGGAAGAAATTCGTTAGAAACAACGGAAACAAAATCGGAAAAAATCTGTTAGAAACAACGGAAACAAAAACGGAAGAAATTCGTTAGAAACAACAGAAACAAAATCGGAAAAAATCCGTTAGAAACAACGGAAACAAAAACGGAAGAAATTCGTTAGAAACAACGGAAACAAAAAAGGAAAAAATCCGTTAGAAACAACGGAAACAAAAACGGAAAAATCCGTTAGAAACAACGGAAACAAAATAGGGAAAAAACCGTTAGAAACAACGGAAACAAAAACGGAAGAAATTCGTTAGAAACAAGAGAAACAAAATCGGAAAAAATCCGTTAGAAACAACGGAAACAAAATCGGAAAAAATCCGTTAGAAACAACGGAAACAAAAACGGAAGAAATCCGTTAGAAACAACGGAAACAAAATCGGAAAAAATCCGTTAGAAACAACGGAAACAAAAACGGAAGAAATCCGTTAGAAACAACGGAAACAAAATCGGAAAAAATCCGTTAGAAACAACGGAAACAAAAACGGAAGAAATTCGTTAGAAACAACGGAAACAAAATCGGAAAAAAAAATCCGTTAGAAACAACAGAAACAAAAACAGAAGAAATTCGTTAGAAACAACGGAAACAAAATCGGAAAAAATTCGTTAGAAACAACGGAAACAACAACGGAAGAAATCCGTTAGAAACAACGGAAACAAAAACGGAAGAAATCCGTTAGAAACAACGGAAACATAATCGGAAAAACCCGTTAGAAACAACGGAAATATAAACGGAAAAAATCCGTTAGAAACAATGGAAACAAAATCGGAAAAAAGCCGTTAGAACAACGGAAACAATTTCGGGAGAAATCCGTTCGAACAACGGAAACAAAATCAGAAGAGATCCGTTAGAAACAACAGAAACAAAAACGGAAAAAATCCGTTAGAAACAACGGAAATAACGTTAGAAACAACAAAAGAGTGTTAAACTGCTATTAAATAACAATCCTTCTATATTGCAGTGAATGTTGAATAGTTTCGTCATAGATGAAGGAGAGACTTAATCCATTAGAGATCTTCAACGGAAGTATGCTGAGAATACGATGCTCGCTTATACTTAGAATCAGAAAGGATTTATCGAAGGCAAGAGAAACGAAAAGAAAACAACCTACCGAGCTTGTTGTAACAGGGATTGGAAGGGATAGTTAGAAAAGAAACATTTTCAAGTGATAAAAAAAGTAGGAAGTTGTGGAGAGACTTAATCGCCTACATTTTGAAGGGACTCAGCACATAAAGGAAAGGATAAAACGCATTACGTAGTTTTTCTTCATTTTGTCATTGAATTATCCATTCTAATGATCTATATGCATACATCCGTCATTCTTTACAATTAAAACTAATTATATAAAACGTGAATGTAGAAATTTAACTAAAGAAGAGTGCAAAGATTGTTAGGGATGGGGATCCATTAGGAATTGTGCAAACATCCGATAACTGCTATTTTGCACAAACAAAAAGCAACCCCGAGGAAAGAAAATCCCTGTGATATAGCCGACAACTTAATCAAGGTCAATAGCCGAAGTTCCTTGATTAGAAACGAGAAGTGGAAAATGTTAAATAAAGGATGTTCTAATCGACTGCAGTGTAAAGCGTGATGGAAAGTGAAAAGCCGATAAACATATTTAGACCTTGTCTGAGACCTGAAAGGGATTATAGACGGTATCAGTTAGCATAGCGGTCCAGAAAAAAATAAACTGGCAAAGAAGTAAAAACTGTAAACCCGCTGAAGAAACTAGACAGATTATAATATTGTCTAGAATACGGACTAAGACGTTGTAGAAGACTTTGTATCACTTGCTCTCTAATGAAAGAGACAAGTTACTACGAATGTATAAATTATATACACATTTAATAGTTATGCTTTATATAATTTTATGTACAGCATACGTGAGCATTTACTACTACTAATAATAAGAATGAGAATAAGAATAAATTATTATTATTATTATTATTATTATTATTATTATTATTAGTAGTAGTAGTATAAAAGTTATTTTTACTGTATACACGTGTTTTGAGTCGCTATCACTTTTTTGTTTCCTTTAACGGGAAAAATAATAACAACCGGCCTATATATATATATATATATATATATATATATATATATATATATATATATGTGTGTGTGTGTGTGTGTGTGTGTGTGTGTGTGTGTGCGTGCATGCGTGCGTGTTTTATTTAATACAACGGACAATAAATGTTTGTTGAACCCTTTACTGATTATTTCCTGGTGTCGAAGAAATCGTTTGATGTTAGTTGAAAACTTGCAAAGGAACTTGAAATTAGGTCGGATACCCATAGTATTATCGACAATAGTTTTTTTTTTCAAGGAAAGACTGTAGAAGCCTGCCTATCTCTAGAACTCTAGTTTCTTTTCTCTCTTTCTCATTCTCTCTCTTTATCTCTTTATCTCTCTCTCTCTATATATATATATATATATATATATATATATATATATACTGTATATTATGTGTTTTTGTAAAGATATACTTACGCATGACACACACACGCACATATATATATATATATATATATGTGTATGTGTGTCTGTCTGTGTCTGTGTATGCGTGTTTTTTTGTATGTATTTGTATATATGGAAGAAAGAAGCCGCAGGAGATATCGAATCGTAAACCATTCTTTTTAATAGCATTTGAATAAACTGTATGCCCGAGCAAACCTGCTGCTATTGCCAAATTATGAGCGCCATTAAACACTGACGATTGAACCTAATTCATTTCCCTTTCAGGCTTTCGGCTCGCTTGAATAAATTCTGTGTGTGGAAGTCTTTGCCAAATTTCTTTAGGTGTTTACTAAGCACAGTTTGCTTCAGCCTAGGGTCACAGGTTTGGGACACCCGATGGGGATCCGACTTACTGCATTTGTAATTGTTAAACAAGATTCGCAAATGTTAACCACTAATTCTCTGTTCGAAGCATTCTTAGCCTAGTTTTTTTTTCGGGTTGCTGGGCGTTTTTTTTCTTTTTATCTTGGTTTAAGATTGTTATAGATTTACATTTATCGAGTTCTCGCCAACTCATCCATACACATACACGCACACATCTTCCGTTTCACCGCGCAATGCGAGGAGTTAAGGGAAAAACATTTTTAATATTTAAAATTTTAAATTCAACTTTCTGATATCGGGCATGACACTTTGTGACGCTTATAGAAAGTAAGTGCTGAACAACTTCGTCACAGATTAAGAAAAGACTTAAAGCAAATGAAATGTGGCTGTATAGAAGGATACTGAGAATACCATGGACTGATCATGTGAACAATACTGAAGTTTTAGAAACAATGGAAACAAAAAGGAGATTTATATTTAACAACAGAAAGATATAATTGAAATTTCTAAAGCACATAATGAGGAAAGCGGGCTTAGAGAATTTTACACTCATAAGATATATTAAAAACAAGAGACTGAGGGAAAAAAGCGTATAACGCATTTAACCTGTACTCATATTCCGTGGTGGAACTCATCCAGGTTCCTTTACCCATAGGACAAGCCGCTCCATCCATATCTATATATAGGGTGCGATAGATAAATTATCGTCTAAATTACACAAAAATGAAAATAAGACTGACATCTCATTTTAACTGATTTATTTACCAAAATGAAACAAAAATATCTTGAAATACTAAAGAGCAAATTTATTCAATAAAATCGCCATTGGCTTCAACCACGGCTTCCAGAGGACTTTAGAATTTCCGGCAATTCTTTTGGGCGGTCTCCTCTTTTAAGTTGATGAATGCTGCTATAATCTTGAATTTCAGTTTATCTTTGCTCTTAAAATGAGTTTTGTTGCTCTCTCGCCCAACTGTGCCCTACACATGATAATCAAGGAGGTTGCAGTCTTGTGAGTTAGGAGGCAAGATGTAAGAGGTGATGTGTTCACAGAAATTATCTGAAAGCCATGCTTTGGTTCTCCTGCTAGTGCAGACAATAGGGCGTTTCGACAGCCACCCTCTTGACTCTGGGCAGCACTTGATGTAGGCCTCCGTGTTGAGTTTGAAAACTTCACTAACAAATTCTGGAATTCTTTCCCTATCAGAACGATTAGAGTAATTTTTTCTGAACAGCCGTACTTCGTAATTATTATTAGACTCATCCAACTCTTCCCGAATCATCTGCATTCTCCTCAGATTGGCACTCAAACACCCTAAAATGTTCGTATTGTAGCTTCTGGCGTTAATGTCAAGTAGTGCAGTATACCGTTTCCAAATGTCTTGCAGTGTATTGCATCATGGGGCTCTTTTTCTCACAGACAGTGTCCAACGGACCCTACTATACTGTATAGTCGACAAAATCAAAAACAAACAACGCGCATGCGTGAAATTGAAAAGAATATAAAATGGCAATAATCTACCTATCGCACCTTGTATACTATGTTTAAAAAATAGATAGATAGACAGATAGATATGAACATACTAAGATAGATAGATAGATAGATAGATAGATAGATTAAGTGTTTGATTGATTCTCAAAAATATACATACAACATAAGCAAATGATTTGGGGCCACCTTCTAGATTTAATAATTAGTAAGTTTCATCCCCTCTTTGGTTTAATCAACTCCTGCTAAGCTAATCCGCAAGAACCTCTTAACCTATTATTTCAAGACGGGATTACCGAAAATCTTAAGATTATATTGATTCATTGATTCGTTTTTTATAGCTTAGTAATCCTTTGCAGGTTATTTAAACCAGAAAATATTTTTAGATCTTAATATTTTTTAGAGTAAATAATGATCTATTGAAACAATTCTTACTAATGAAACATAGTTGTTATAAGAAGAGATGGATTCATGCCTTTCCCAAGGATATTTACGCATAAGTGAAAATAACGAACCCAACGGGAATTAGAACTCGATTCCTAATTCCGAATCATTATAAATTACACCCCCTGCACATTCAAGCTTACATCACTTGGTATTCCCAAGCGTTCACCCATCTCGGTACTGATCATGCTCGACGTTGCTTCAATGATCGTACGGGAACATGTATTTCAACGTGATGTGGTCGTAGTCCCTAAGAATATCATTAGCTAGTAAAGTAAAGGGTTAATTTCGTTATTGTTAATATTATTACTGATTATATAATAAAAACCCTTTCAGTAAGAGAAAGTGACCTAGTAATTTTGAAAAGGGTACGCAACCTTCAATTTCTAGGCAATACTTTGAAATTCATGAGGTGGCTCCCAAATCTTTGGTTTAAAGTGTAGGTTTGCCTAAAGTTATTATTTATTGTCGGTATTTGGACTAAAACAAAAACCAACATTTAGAATGATATTTTTTATAGGAAGGCAAGCCTCCCCCATTCTAGTTTGTGGATTGACGTAACACAATCACCCGCGTCCCTATTTCCAGCTATTCATCTCTGTGAAAATACGTCAAGTATAATAAATAAGGGGGGCGTTTCGCTGTAGTTAAGAAGCCTAGCCTGACGTATAAGCGAATGTGGGTCTCTATAGATTCCTTTTTCTTTATTATCTGCGATTTTGTATGCTTTCTTGGGGGGGGGGTAGACTGGTCTGCCGTTGCTTTCTCTAATGTTTTAAATTTAGAATCGTCCCTTTCCTAGATTTGCTGCTGCCAATGCGAGAGAGCTCTCAGTCTATCCATTTATTTAGGGCACATCTCGAGATTGAGCGAGGGTAATAAAAAATGGATTCATGGCTATCCCAAGAGAAATAATGCGATAGTAAATTGTTGTGGATTCCGAGATGAAATCCGGTCTCAAAATGAATGACAAACGCATGAATGAAATATAGCAAATAAATGTATTGACGTAATAATACAATTGGTAATACGGTTAGTAGATCCAGAAATGTGGTTAGTAGCAATAATAATATATATATATATATAGTCTGGGAAATTCAGTATCGAAGTAGGACTTCCTTCTGAGTCTACGTGCTCGCAACTGTGACTCCTATCAAGGGGTTACCTCACACTCTCACTGTACCACTGTATCAGTGTATCTCTGTCTAACTCTCGGGTATTCACTGGCAGCAGTACAAGTACACACTGGGCGAGTCCACTTGTATCAAAAAGGGGTAGACCCCATAACATAAATCCTAAAACAGGACCTTTCGGTTTTCCGGTTCTACATCCTGCACCGATAACCGTCAGACTATTGCAATAAAAAGCCACGAAAATAAAATGGAAGAAATACTAATTTAAAAAACTGATACTGACGATACTTCATCTCAGATGTTTGAATATTCTTACTAATACCAATATTGCAAGAAACAGCCAGCGAAATAAACTTACATAAATAATTACTACTCTATCCTTGTATACATGACACATGTTCAGATGAGTTACATTCCTTAACGCTCCCCCATACCACATTCACGGAGTCGAATCATCCTCATTTCGCTTCGTATTCCATTGATAAGAAGTTCCAGTCAGACAGATTCTGCGCGAGAACGGTTATTTTTGCGGAACAGACTCCCAAGATGGTGCTCTCTCGATCATTACAATCTTAGCCTTAGAGGTCATTATATGTCTTACATATCCCCATATTCTGTATATACTTCCCGATTTCCCCGTTCAAACAACAACTTCCTTCACTAACATTTTACCTTGAGTGGCTCTTGGGTCTTGTATTGGGTGAAAATATAGTTCTTAAAGAATTAATGACATGACTGATGATATTCTCCTTATATTATTCAATTAACTCGTGTTCCATTGAATAAAATCTATAAAGGATAAATCTGTTCTAATTAATATAGAGTTATATTTCTGTTTTACTACAACTAGATGCTGAAAGATGCTCTATGAAAATACAATGTCATCTCAAATTCGATTCTCACTGATGACAGCTCTTTGTACACCTGAAATGCTAAGTTGCTTTTCCACTTTGTAGATGGGAATTAATTCCATGTAAAGTATGGAGAAGAGGATATCAAATCAAGTGCTCGTTTCGTAAACGGTTCATTTATTTCACTCCTTCGTAATGGTAATGGCAATATTAACCGTTTTCAGGTAAGGAAACATTCGGCATTACGTAACCGAGTAGCATGTACTACTCTCAGTTGAAATCTATAAAATCTTTCTCTTCAAACGATGTTTTCAAGAAAATCCGTTTCTCAAGCTCTTTCTGTTATTGATGAGGCTTTCTTTCCTAACTTTTTATTTGCCCTAATGTGGATTATGTCATTATTTTCTCTTAAAGTTATATGTGATATCTATTTTAATTGTTGCTATTGATGAAAATCCTGTGGCCTCTGTTATCTGGTACAGTACTTTGTGAATCTGTAGCGTCAGTTTACAGTTTACAAGGTTCGAAGAAGTTTGATCTTCGTCAGTAGCTATAAGCTTCATTTATTCAAAGCCATTTTTAAATATTGATCCGAGAAAATGATCGCATACAGCTGATAGTTTAGGTTTGCCGACATGCGTGACATCCGTATGAAAGTCTCGATCTGATGAAGCTATTTAAGAATATGATTCGAGTTTTAAGGTTAATGTATTGGTTTTGTGACAATTGGCGGTGTTAGGCAAAACTTTCTCTCTCACAGCCTATTTTATGTTCAATTTACTTATTTCCTATAACAAATTTGCTATAACTATCCAGATACCGAGGTATTTGAATTATTTAATTTTAAGAAGAGAAAACGCATGGTTGTTAGTAAAAGGATGAGCCCAAAATGCAAATTACAAATCAGAGATACTAAAATCAAACAAGTATAGAAATTTAAATACCTGAGAAGTGTCAGAGGACAGAAGGTGTGACACTGAAATCCGAAGAGACATTGAAGCATTCCAAAAAGTATGCAGTGTATTAAGAAACAGAAAAAAAACTTCGTTAGGAACAAAGAAAAAAAAACTGAATTGTTACATGATATATATCTTCCCTATGACAGTAAATGCTGGACGATCTCCTCAGAGATGAGGAAGAGACTTGAAGCAACAGAAATGTAGTTCTACAGAAAGATGATGAGGATACCATGGAGAGAACATGTGGGCAACGACGAAATACTAAAGAAAATGGAAACAAAAAGGAAATTTATACTTAGCATCAGGAAGAAAAAGATCGAATTTCTAAGACACATGGGAAGAGGGTTTGGAAAGTTTGATACTCACAGGACAGAATGAATGTAAGGGAGACAGAGGTAAACAACCCAAAACATACTTAGTAAGCTTGAGTATATGGATGGCGGAACAGGGTTTGGGAGAAATAACACAAGACAAAATTTATTAAGAGCTACAAAAGACAGGATATTGTGGAGAGCCACGATCGCCTACGAGACGACACAAGAAGGAGTATTTACTAAATCTACTTATGTTGTAAAATGATAGTTTTATATCGGATTTAATCAATATCAACAAGTATTTAAACAAACTGTTTTCTAAAGTTCTGAGATAAAGTAACTTTCATAGTTCCGCAATTTATTCGACTTGGCATTTCTTATTTGCGTCTGTCAAACCGTTTTATTCTTGTCTGAAATTTTTAAATGGAGCATTTTCATTGTATGGAATATTGCTGCCATATATGGTCCGGTGCCCCTTCTGTTTATCTCAAGGTTCTTGATTAAATCCAGAGACGGATATGCAATGTAATTGGCCCTGATCTGGCATCTCGTCTGCAGACGCTCTCTCATGGACGTGCCGTCGCCTCTCTCTGTCTTTTTACAAATACTTTCATGGTAATTGCTGATTCCCAGACTTCATGAATTTAAGCGTTCTACTAGGCTCACACCCTTTCACTGTCGAAACTGTTAAATGTAGCCGTCTCTTCTACTCCAATAGCATCATGTCTCGCACCTCCCGCCTGTGTAACTCATTCCTCTTTTCATGTTTCCCTGATAGCTATAATCTCCAACTATTCAAATGTAATGTCAATCGACGTCTCCAGATGCCTTGATCTATCCCCTATCCTTCTTTTCATCCTTTCCTCCATCACTCATATCTGATCTTGCTCCAAATCTTCTGTAACCCCTTGCATGCTAGTGGCTTCCCGCCTTGCTTGGGGTAAAACGCTTATATATATATATATATATATATATATATATATATATATATATATATATATAAATGTATAAATTCATATTTGCTTCACCTTCGTCAGGTATCCAACATCTGCGAGTGTTTTTTTTTTATCAACGGGCACGCGTGCATTTAACTGAATCGATCCTCTCATAATGATAAGAAAAAAAAGCTTTTCAGGCAAGAATTTAAAAAAAAATCGCTCTCCGTCAGAAATTGTTATAGTTAGTTAACTTACACTAGTATGGTACAGCGATTCATTAGTGGGTATACCGTGACTATCAAATAAACTAAACTGGCAAATGATTTACATGGCCGCCCACCAACGCCAGTCGTCTGTGTTTGAGAAAGGATAAAAGACAAAATGTCGATGTCTGATATTTAACGTTTGGCAGATTTACCGCTTTGGCGTTATGGCGCAAAATAATCTTCGCAGTGTTTGATAATTTGAGGAAATTTAAATTGGTAAATATTAGATTTGGAAAAAAAAATATCGACGATAAATCTCGAGATGTTATTTCCCGTCTTTCAATCTACTTATTCAATAGAAAAAGTAAGTAGCAAAAAATATAGTGGATCTATTTAAAGTAAACATTCTTAAAAGTAAATATGTTTTATCTTAAATAAATTACTTTCATGTATATTTAATCTGCTATCTATATCTTACATAGAAAGGAAAGTTAGGACATCTAGACTGTCCAACGATTCTATGTATCAGATCTTTATGCGCATGCGCCCACGCGGTTATAATTGTTGGATTCCATTTTACAAAAAAAAAAAAAAAAAAAAAAAAAAAAAAAAAGAAAAGAAAATGGAACTTTTATCAAGTAGCACAAGAGTTACAATTTAAAAGCGCTTTAACGATATTTTAGTTGAGTGGTTCATGTTAACTAGAATATATATCTGTCTATATTTCTGAGATGAGGTATTATGTACACTATTTACATTATTTGAAATATTGTCCTCATCTTTGTCGACAGGACCCAAAAAGTGTGAGTTCAATACCCGGTTAAGGCAGTAGAGAACTTGGAGAGGGGAATTAACAGGAGATAACTGATAACTGACATCCATTAAACATGGCACGTGGAACTAGAACAGTCTACCCCAGTGAGCGAAATAAAGGGTTCAGTTCGACATTCCAACCACCTGAAGAGGGCCGGAGAGTACAACGGCCAAAACGTTGTGATAAATATGGCGACAAAGATGAGGACAATAGTCAGAATAATGTAAGTAGTGTAGAATACACACACACACACACACACACACACACACACACACACACACACACACACACACACACACATATATATATATAATTATTATTATTAAAGGAGTTTGAACAAAGCAAAACTTAAATGTTATTAAGCGTAGACTTATTAAAATTCTATTTTGATAAATATTTACACACCATTCTCACTGGCTGCTTTTTCTCTTCTATGTGTCATGTCTCTTCAGGACGTTGGCGATCATGGCTCTCCACGATTTCCTGCCCTTTGTGGCTCTTTTTACTATCTCTTCTGATCCCTTTTTCCAGTCAGATTGGCATATAGCACTCGTCGTTTTACTGTTTAAATATCTGGATGTAGCCGGAATTTCTATTCTAATAGTTTCTTTTCTTGCACTTCCCGCCGGTGGAAATCTTTTCCGGTTTCTTGCTTCCCTGCCATCGACGATCTTCAAAAATTTAAATGCAACGTCAATCGTAATTTTTCTGTCTGCTTCAATCCAGTTATTTTATTGTCCTTTCTCCTCGACAATGTCTTCTCATTCTCTTTCACTTTCAGTAAACGATTACCTCAAAGTGGCATAATCGCCTTGATTGGAGGGAAATGAATAAAATATATGTCTTTATTTCCGACAAGACGTATTGTAAGTATTTACATTGTTCGGACTGGTGTCTTCACCTTTATTGACATATTCACAACGTTTCGGCTGTTGTACGCTCCAGCCTTCTTCAGGGAATATTTGTTGGAATTTCGAACCGAACCCTTTATTTAGTCCACGTAAGTAGATTGCTCTAATTCTACGTGCCATGCCTCTGGATATCTCAGTTTCAGTTAATTCTCTTTGGTAACTGTCCATTTCATTTGCTGTGGTCAGGTATTTAACTCACTTTTAGGATCACTCAACTAACGATTTTATCCCCTTGGGTCATGTATACTTGGGGACATCATTGAGTGAATTTAAATCACGTCAATGATTAGAAAAATATCCATACATATATATTAGGTTGTAATGACTGATCCATCAGCTTAACTATTAACCATACGTGGTAGTTTAGAATAAATTTGAACTACACTAACATACTTTAGTGTTTTCTAAGCAGTGATAGCATACACAGTGGATTAAAGGAAAAATGTGTTTTTCGCCAAGAAAACGCAAGGCCGCTTACAGGACTAATAACAGGGAAACTTTTGGAATTCGGTTGGTCTCTTCTACACTACTTGCCATATTCATCTGAACTTGCACTAACTATCTATTACCATTTACCATTGATGCAAAGATTTGATGGCGAAAACGTACTTTAATCAGATTCAAAGTTCGTCGAAAACCTTTTCATATCAAAACCTGTAGAATTTTACCGAAACGGAATCGAAGAGACAATTGGTAGAACGTTACTACAAATAATGTTGAATATATAATTGCAAAAAATGTCTTGGTACTTTCGTTTGGGGTTTATAGTCTAACCAATAAATATGTGTAATAACACACACACACATATATATATATATATATATATATATATATATATATATATATATATATATATATATATATATCTTAACTACTATGTGGAAGTTAGGTATAAATATAGAATACACTAGCATACTTCTTATTTTGCACGGCAGCGTACACCGTGGATTAAAAGAAAAAAAACAGTTATCTTTCACGACAACGCGAAGCAACATACAGCAAGAATGGCACAGAAACAATTTTGTAACCACGTTGGTCTGTTCTACCTTCACTCCCACATATTCACCTGAGTTTGAAGCAATTGATTATTACCTTTTTCGGTCTCTTCAAAACGCTTTGATGGCGAACATTTTCTCTTATAGAAAACCAGATTCAAGAGTTCGTCGAAATCTTGTTTTTGTGATGTGAACAAACACTCGGTGCCACTTTTGTGATTCCAACGAATACTCGTTGTCACTTTCGTAATGCTTGTTGTAGTAGAGATTTTGTAATCGCAGATACAACTTATAGTAACGCCGTTGAACAATACTGGTGTCAGACGCCTTCGAATAACACTCGCACTAATAATACTTGCTCGATAATAGTCGCTCGAATAGTAACCTGTATAGTAATCTGAATAGAGAAATAGTATAGTGTATAGAGTAGAGAATAGCGGTCAGTATAGTAATAGAGGATAGACTAGAAATAGAGATTCGAATAGTAATAGAGTAGAAATAGCGACCTTTCTACTGCTTCCTACATATATTCGTTTCCTCTACGGTCACGTGGTTTACTTAATTCAATAATGGGATCGCCTGTGTTTTCTCACTACGATATATGTTCAAACTCAAGTGTCGGCAGCGACACGTTATTCCTATATAACACTATTTCACACCAAAACCTGCAGAATTTTAGTCAAAAGATTATCGAAGAACCGCTTTATAAATGCCAACAAAACATTGCAAGTAATGGCAAGTATATAAATGAATAAAATGTAATTTTACTTTATTATTTTTGAGGAATAAAACTGATAAAAAAACAAATTATAACTCAGACTATATATATATATATATATATATATATATATATATATATATATATATATATAATCGACTCTCCCGTCGAGATACGACGTATGAGGGTCAAGCAGCCTCAGTTTCCAGGAAACCGACAGCCTGACACCGGCACATGAGATTTGATTATAGTGGTGAAGGCCTCGTGCAGGACCATGCACACTTTTTGAAGGGACGAACACAGAGACCTGGTGCACCGAATGCCACAAGGTTCCCAAACGACCCTCCGCAGGTTTTGAATTCAGAGTTGTCCTTCTCCTAGACTAGTTGCCATCCAAGTCTATAGAATCCAGTGTGTCCTGCTATTTTACCCATAGCTGGAGGGAGAGGAAGAGGATTTCTACCTTTCCCAAGATATTAGCACGTAAGTGAATGTAATGGATTCGACTGGAATTCGAATATATATATATATATACATATGTGTGTGTGTGTGTGTGTGTGTATGTGTGTGTGTGTGTGTGTGTGTGCGCGCATGTGCGTGCGCCTGTGTGTCTACCAGTAATTCTTTGTTTAAAATGTGCTAGATTTATAGAAGAGTACTCAATATCGTGGATAGAACATAAGTAGATATGAACCGTGTGAATACAGAAATCAACATGATGATCACTAAAATATGAAATCGCCAGTCACAATATTGTATTGATTTCTATGTTTCTACTTGTGTAGGAGCGAGTAAGTACTCCTATAAAAGTGTGAACACTTTTTGAATCACCTGTAGAAGATTTCAAAAATGTGTTGATATGGATCGTAAACAGGTGTGAAGTGAGTTTCAACTGATAATATCAATGTGGCTTTTCTGATAAAGACATTCCAATACAAGAATTCACATTTTTATAATCACTGGTATCTATCTATCTATCTATCTATCTATATATATATATATATATACTAGCAGCATGGCCCGGCGTTGCCCATGCTTGATTCAAAAATCGTAAACTCATACAGCAATCGTTATCACTTGACTTAAAATATTTTTGCCCTTCCTTGCCTTTAAAGGAGTGCCCTTTTGCCGTGCTGATGTTGCTACATGCTTTACTTCTTGCCTATCTCACACTGCGAATTTGCATTCGTTACACACACACACACACACACACACACACACACACACACACACACACACACACGTCCTGCCTTTTATATATATATATATATATATATATAAAGAAATATAGTCTTAAGGTGTGCTATATTTATGGGATAAAGTGCTCAATATCAGAGATAGAGCGTGTGTAAATATAAAAGTGAACATAGAAGTCAACACTTAGAGGCGACAGTCTGTTTCATGCTATATGCAATCGTCAGTGGTTGGGGGCCGTAGTGCAAATTGAGTTCAACGGGGGTGATACTACACAAATATGCATAAAAGAAAAGAAAATGAAAACTCAAAAAGTTCAAAGTATCAAAGAAAAAGGTAACAAACTTTATGTCTAGTTGTTCGATACATAGGACTGCATCTATCTCCCGACCCGTTCTGTGGATTGTGACACGTCGTTTCCGCTAGGCAAGTTTTTTAACGCTTCAAGTTGTTTGCACTCTAAGAAATTGGTGTTTCGGTGTGTCTTTGGACGAAAGTCGAAAACTTATTTCGGTGGTCTGGTTCTAAGTCGCTCTTCAAAATAATTGCTTTTTGGGTTGAAGAGGAGTCCGAATTTTGCGTGAATCTTGGTCAGCTATCTCGAGGCGGGCTTCAACTCTGGAAACTCAACTCTGCCGCCAGGGCCCGAACTGATTTCTGCCTGTTGGGGCCTCGTTTTTATTGACGCCGGCCAAAACCGGGGTGGTTCTGTTGGCGTCGGGGGGTTTTCTCGATAATTCTAAATACATATCCACCTCTTTTATTTCTGGTTAGGGATTTTCCACTCTTTTCCATTTTTGGTAACCCCTTCTCACTCCCACTTTCTCACCATACCTCTGAGGGGCGTGAACTACCCTCCCCATTTCTTCGTAGAAGCTTCTCATACTTATACTCTGGATGGGGCGTTGGCAGCCTTCTTCGTGCGTCACGTGATCACTCTCGGCCAATGAGGTCTTGGTCGGGTATCTTTCCTCCTCCTTTGTGCGTCACGTGATCACCACCTGACCAATGATGTCTTAGTAGAGCGTGAACAATCCGCGGCTTTGTTTAGGGAAAAAAATACCTTGCTTAACTAAAAAAAATAAAATAATTATCTCTTCTCTTTCCTTTTTCTTCCTTTCAAATCGCCGTTATCATTTCTCTAGCCACGAACGGACAATATGACATCTCTTGTTTTACACGTGGTGTTTGTCAGGTAGTTTATCGCTAATTTATCGAGATGGTTGGTTTTCGTAACATGGGTTCAGAAAAGAAATACCCCCAAAATTTTCAGCCAGTCTGTCGCCTCCAAGGAAGAAATAAAAACACTTCTGGTTCCCATTCATTTTCCTTCGGTACATATGTCTGATAACATAATTTCATTATTATAAATAATTCAGTCAGCTGCACTGCCTGGGTGGCATTTAATTTTCATATCTCTCCAAAGTCCTTTTTAGTGTCCTGTTTCTCGTCACTTATCGAAATAGCATTTTCACTTGAATTTTCCCTGGGCAGTGGTCCAGCCATTCGTGTACGCACCTAGATAACATAGCCGTTATCAAAACACATCTGGTTGCTTCTTTCTTTTCTTTTTTTACTCAGAAATTCCCTGTCATTGTAATGACACACTTTTTCACTTGTTACTTATCAATATTTTAATTGTCTCTTAGGCCATGTGTGTGGCTGTTTTATCACCCATGATTCGTCTCGCCTTTCTTTCTGCCTTCCTTTCTTTTTCTTTCTTTCTCTGCCTCAGAATGCCATATATATATATATATATATATATATATGTGTGTGTGTGTGTGTGTGTGTGTGTGTGTGTGTGTGTGTGTAAAATTCATATTATAAACAAAAAAATTATCTGGAAAAGACAATATGAAAATCAATATGTACTCAAAGCCCTCGGTCACGATGACTTTTGATTTTGCGCTAGCGCAACCGAACAATTCTGCAATTGAACAGTTCTGTATATATAATTTTATTAAGTAGATTTGGGTTATGGCTCATTTTAACGGTACCGCAAACAGTACCATTTACCCAGAATATTATCTAATTTCTGAATTGATTTGTTTTTACGGTTTATCAACCTTTCGAAATTTCCTTCAAGCCGAAACGCATCATGGGATCGTAAGAATCTTTTGTGATAATGATCAATTTCTGATAGAAGTTCTGCAATTTAATCCATAGCTGGGAGGGAAAGATGTGGTTTGATACCTTTCCCAAGAGTATTTGCGTGCAAGTGAATATAACGAAGCTGACTGAAATTTGAACTCGACTCTCAAATTTTTGAGCCGTTATCCATTACACCACTCGCACACCCAAGCTTAAAACCCCTGGTATTCACAAGCGGTCACCCAGTCTAGGTAATAACGAGGCTTAACGTTCCTTAACTTCATAAAGCTAATGTTCTAATCATTTGACAATAATATTATCATTATAAACGAAAATATATTATTGCATATTTACAATAAAAAAAAAACGAAAAAGAGGTGAATTATTCATGTGAAGAAAGAAAAATTATTATTTTTATATTATGTTTATTTAATATGCTATCAATCTGATTTGGTTAAGTCTTACGGAAAGTGCGGCAAAAAAAACAAAAAACAAAAACAAAAACAAAGCGCATTGGGATAGCGAAAGATGCCTTCCAAAAGCTAAGCAACGTATTAAGAAACAAGAAAATGTCTTTAGAAAAAAATGAAATTGAACCGGTCTGTGTGTACTTGGACTCAGTGGTAACGGGCGCGCAATAAAAGAATAAGAATGGGGGGTAGATATCCCTAGAGATTGACAATGGAACGAAAATAGTCTACTCCCGTAGATTATATAAAGGACTCAGTTCAAAATTTCCAGAACGATATACACCTGAGGAAGGCCGGAGGGTGCAACGGCTGAAACAAAAACAACAAAGTTGAGGGCAACAGTCCGAATGTAAATAGTGTAAGCAAGGTGATAATCAAGTAAAATTCCTGACAAGCATGTGGAAGCAATACTTAGGAATTCTCTTCTCGTAGCCTTATCAACCCTGGTTACGTTTTAAGATATCATAAACAGCTCGATCAGTGTGGTTATTATCCGGGCCCGGTCTACGTTGTCGCTCCGTTAATGCTTTCTGTGCCAAGGCTGACTGAACTGCTACTTAATACTAGTCCTTCTCTGTGGCAGTGAATGCTGGACAATCTCCACAACGCTGAAGAACGTAACAGAAATATTGTTCTACAGAAGGATGCTGAGAATAAAATAAACCGAACATATTAGCAACGATGAAGTTTTAGAGAAAATGGAAACAAAAAGACACTTATACTTAACATCAAAAAGATACTGTTGAAATTTCTAGGGCACATAATGAGGAAAGAAAGCTTGGAAAATTTGATACTCACAGAAAAGATTGAGAGCAGTAGCAAATAACCTACCTGGTGAACTTGTGCAAATGGATGACAGAATACTGTTTAAGAGAGATAACAAAAAGACAAAAAAATTATTAAGCTACAAAGAACGGGAAATTGTGGAGAGCCATGATCACTAACGTCCTGAAGGGACACGGCACATAGTAGAAGTACTAATTTCCGTATGTCACAAATTCGACCACTTGTCTTAATTAAAATAAAATATTAATGGAATTCAAATCATGATTAATGTGTCCAGAGTAAAAAGATAGAGAAAATTAAGTAAACCAAGATTTATTATTTATTAAAGTGGTTCAGTGGCAGTCGTCTTGTTGATGAGAGATTAAGAGGGTTTTTGGTATTTTAAATCTGTTCCTGATTGATTGATGGCGCCCTAATGATGCTTGTCACTTGTATTCTTCTTTCGTGTGTCGCCGTGACGCAGAAAACCAATATCCAGTGTATATACAATGTACAGAAAAAGCACATGTTATGTGTTTGTTCATTGGGCCAATCTAGAGAGAAACAGATGAGGAAATTCACTTCGGCTTCTTTGACAGTGATTTTTGCATATACAGCTGAGTTTGGGGTTCGTATCTGTTATATCTCCGTGTGTGAAGGTGACCTCTAACGGCATCTGGTTAAGCAAACAACATCGTTCTGCTCTAATTTTTACCTATTGACTTGTATATTGGTATGCGAAGAGCTGTGTATGGTGTTGATGCAAAGGTTGCCAACATTTTGCTAAAATCTTTTATTAAAAGATATCCATAGCATAGTTACAGAGACATCGAAGTATTGTCTCTCGCTATCTATGACCCTGTGTCAACATGCAGACATATTGTGAATTCAGGGATAAAATAACGTTCCTTACGTTTATTCAAATATTTCTTTTATATTCTGGACTTGTTGGAACTTTTGACAAGAGAAAGGGTGTTGCATACAATTCATTGCTAAAGATGTCGGAACAATCGTCGATTCATTCTATCTCTATATAGTGTACCTAATCCGATTGCGCGCAGGCCGTCCTCGGCGTGTGGCGGTCGTCTACGAGGCCGTCAGTCGCGTAGTGTTGGTAAGCGGTCAAACCGAAAAAGCTCTAAGTCTAAGAACAGTGTAGCGATTTTCTGCGCGCAAACCGACTGTCTTCGTTCGCGCAGGCCGTCCTCGGCATGTGGCGGTCGTCTTCGAGGCTGTCAGGTCGCGTAGCGTTGGTAGCTGGTCAAACCGAAAAAAGCTCTAAGGAACAGTGTAGCGATTCTCTGCGCGCAAACCGACTGTCTTCGTGCGCGCAGGCCGTCCCTCGGCATGTGGCGGTCGTCTTCGAGGGCTGTCAGTCGCGTAGCGTTGGTAAGCAGTCAAACCGAAAAAAGCTCTAAGTCTAAGAACAGTGTAGCTATTCTCTGCGCGCAAACCGACTGTCTTCGTGTGCGCAGGCCGTCCTCGGCATGTGGCGGTCGTCTTCGAGGCTGTCAGTCGCGTAGCGTTGGTAAGCGGTCAAACCGAAAAGCTCTAAGTCTAAGAACAGTGTAGCGATTTTCTGCGCGCAAACCGACTGTCTTCGTGCGCGCAGGCAAACTCGGAAATGTGGCGGTCGTCTTCGAGGCTGTCAGTCGCAGCGTTGGTAAGCGGTCAAACCGAAAAACTCTAAGTCTAAGAACAGTGTAGCGATTTTTCTGCACGCAAACCGGTCTTCGTGCGCAGGCCGTCCTCGGCATGTGGCGGTCGTCTTCAGGCTGTCAGTCGCGTAGCGTTGGTAAGCGGTCAAACCGAAAAGCTCTAAGTCTAAGAACAGTGTAGCGATTTTCTGCGCGCAAACCGACTGTCTTCGTGTGCGCAGGCCGTCCTCGGCATGTGGCGGTCGTCTTCGAGGGCTGTCAGTCGCGTAGCGTTGGTAAGCGGTCAAACCGAAAAAGCTCTAAGTCTAAGAACAGTGTAGCTATTCTCTGCGCGCAAAACCGACTGTCTTCGTGTGCGCAGGCCGTCCTCGGCATGTGGCGGTCGTCTTCGAGGGCTGTCAGTCGCGTAGCGTTGGTAAGCGGTCAAACCGAAAAGCTCTAAGTCTAAGAACAGTGTAGCGATTTTCTGCGCGCAAACCGACTGTCTTCGTGCGCGCAGGCCGTCCTCGGCATGTGGCGGTCGTCTTCGAGGCTGTCAGTCGCGTAGCGTTGGTAAGCGGTCAAACCGAAAAAGCTCTAAGTCTAAGAACAGTGTAGCGATTTTCTACGCGCAAACCGACTGTCTTCGTGCGCGCAGGCCGTCCTCGGAATGTGGCGGTCGTCTTCGAGGCTGTCAGTCGCGTAGCGTTGGTAAGCGGTCAAACCGAAAAAGCTCTAAGTCTAAGAACAGTGTAGCTATTCTCTGCGCGCAAACCGACTGTCTTCGTGTGCGCAGGCCGTCCTCGGCATGTGGCGGTCGTCTTCGAGGCTGTTTAGTCGCGTAGCGTTGGTAAGCGGTCAAACCGAAAAAGCTCTAAGTCTAAGAACAGTGTAGCGATTTTCTGCGCGCAAACCGACTGTCTTCGTGCGCGCAGGCCGTCCTCGGCATGTGGCGGTCGTCTTCGAGGCTGTCAGTCGCGTAGCGTTGGTAAGCGGTCAAACCGAAAGCTCTAAGTCTAAGAACAGTGTAGCGATTTTCTGCGCGCAAACCGACTGTCTTCGTGCGCGCAGGCCGTCCTCGGAATGTGGCGGTCGTCTTCGAGGCTGTCAGTCGCGTAGCAGGTCAAACCGAAAAAGCTCTAAGTCTAAGAACAGTGTAGCGATTTTCTGCGCAAACCGACTGTCTTCGTGCGCGCAGGCCGTCCTCGGCATGTGGCGGTCGTCTTCAGGCTGTCAGTCGCGTAGCGTTGGTAAGCGGTCAAACCGAAAAAGCTCTAAGTCTAAGAACAGTGTAGCGATTTTCTGCGCGCAAACCGACTGTCTTCGTGTGCGCAGGCCGTCCTCGGCATGTGGCGGTCGTCTTCGAGGCTGTCAGTCGCGTAGCGTTGGTAAGCGGTCAAACCGAAAAAGCTCTAAGTCTAAGAACAGTGTAGCTATTCTCTGCGCGCAAACCGACTGTCTTCGTGTGCGCAGGCCGTCCTCGGCATGTGGCGGTCGTCTTCGAGGCTGTCAGTCGCGTAGCGTTGGTAAGCGGTCAAACCGAAAAAGCTCTAAGTCTAAGAACAGTGTAGCGATTTTCTGCGCGCAAACCGACTGTCTTCGTGCGCGCAGGCCGTCCTCGGCATGTGGCGGTCGTCTTCGAGGCTGTCAGTCGCGTAGCGTTGGTAAGCGGTCAAACCGAAAAAGCTCTAAGTCTAAGAACAGTGTAGCTATTCTCTGCGCGCAAACCGACTGTCTTCGTGCGCGCAGGCCGTCCTCGGCATGTGGCTGAAGTCTTCGAGGCTGTCAGTCGCGTAGCGTTGGTAAGCGGTCAAACCGAAAAAGCTCTAAGTCTAAGAACTTCGTGGTGACTCTCTGCACGCGATCCGACGGTCCTTATGCTTTGCTTTACAAGAGTCAGATTAGACCAGCATTGGAGTATTGCTATTATGTCTGGGCTTCACGCAAAAAAAGGAACGGAAAGTAAATGAGGGTAATTTTTAGCACTTCCACGTCATTGCTAAATGTGACAAAAGGCCGAGGTTTAAAGTGGACAATACCATGGAAATATTGTCCAAGACCTCTCGGCACTTCCTCTTTTGTGGACGCCTCAGGCGCTGAGCAATACATCCAGACTCTTTCCGAAGGAGAGTTACTGCCTGGGACTTGGTCTTAAAATTATTTGAACTTCCCAACCAAAAAGGCCGAGGAGTGATTGTGATTATCCAAGCGTAACTTAGACGTCGCACAAGCTCGAAAGTATGGAGCACCCATTGAGGATCGCACACGCTATTCAGTTGTAATTGATCTTACGAGACAAACTTGCTAAACATTACACCACGTCGAAAGGGCCAAAAAGAATGATTTTCTAAGCGCAGCTTAGATGTGGCACAAGCCGAAAGTATGGAGATCCCAGTGAATATCGAACTCACTACTCAGCCGTAATTGATCTAGCGAGACAAGCTTGCTAAACATCAGACCACGCGGAAGTGCCTCACAATGTTTTTTTTTCTAAACGTAGCTTAGATGTGGCACAAGGACGAAAGTGTGGGGCACTTAGTGAGGATCGAAAAGGATGGTAAATGAGAATACTAGACAGATTAGTTAATAGAATAATAACACTTATCTTAGATATCAATATCAAGATTGCCTTCTTAATGAGGCTCCATATTTTGACCATATTTTGGGTTTCAAGTTCACCCCAGTCCCCAAGTTGCTTACGTCCATATCACGTCGAAACAACGGTTGTCGTACGATCACCGAAGTTAAGCAAGGTCGGGTCTAGTCTACTCCTAAATGGGTAACCATTTGGGAACACCCTGGCCGTAAGCGTGGATGTGCGGTTGGTATAATAGATGACGACTATAAATGATATCAGGTGGCCGAGTTCGATTCCCGGTCGTATTCATTATATTCACAAAGCGCAAATAGCATTAGGAGCGGTATGAATCTACCTCTTCTTCCCCGGATATGGGTTAAATAGTAGGACTTGCATCGGAAAATCATTATTATCTCAAATAAATTATTACAATTCCAAAATACGTCCCGTTTTTAAATTATTTGAAGGAGGTTGATAAGTCGTAAAAAACAAAAAAAATTCTATCAATCTGTCAATCAATCAGGCGTCAAGCGGAACTCATATGTTAAATAATAATTTAGTTGACTATTATTTTTTAGAGAAGAGTATTTCTCCTCTGACTTCTTCAATTTGACATTTGAGGTCAGGTAGAAGACAAAATAAAGGAAGTCGATTTTGATTTGCTGAACCAGCGTGGGAACCATAGATAGGGAAAGGTTTTTTTCAGGGAGTTGGGTCTTAACTGTCGAACAATATAAACTTGTTCTCTGTTGTGTATGGATCTGCTCCCCAGTGGGATGCGAGAGCGACCCCACTGGATAGTTAGAAACACGACTGCCGATCACCGGCTGTGAAAGAAGAATGCAAAGTTATTATTAAATCGACACTGTCGCCCAAGATCACCCCCACCAAGGCTATAGAGCATATACCCATTGGTAAAAATGCTTAAGAAATGTTAAGTTCTTTCTATCGTTCCAGAAAGTATCTGGCTTCTGTTATGTTTGATTTTTAGAAAAAAGTCAGATTAAAGAAAATTATTCCTACTAGACTGGGTTTACAAAAACCTCACTTTCCAGCCTGGATAGCGTTTAGAATAGTTTGCACGACTTATTTTCTACCGCCCCCTATCTCTTTCCCATAGATGCAACGTCGTACGCTTGTCACTTCTCGTTCGCGATTACCAGGGTATCAACAATAAACTTGGTATGGATCCCCTCCTGTAATTATAGAAAGAGCGAACATCGTCCAGTCGAAGGAAAATGTAGAGCTTTGAATTTTGTTTACCAAGCAACCATTTACCCCAAAGAAAATAAACCATAGTATTCACATTGGAATGAATATATATATATATATATATATATATATATATGTGCGTGTGTGTGTGTGTCTGGAAAAAGACAACATGAATAAACAATATGTACTCAAAGCTTCGGTGACGATGACTTTTGATTTTGGGGCAGCACAACCGAATAATTCCACCACTGAACAGTTCTGTCTATATAATTTTATTCACTAGATTCGTGTTAGGGCTCATCTTAACGGTACCGCAAGCAGTACCGTTTCCCCAGAATATTATCTAATTTCTGAATTGATTTGTTTTTACGGCTTTCGAAACGTATTATGTGATCGTAATGTTCAGATGAGAAACATTTTTTATGTCCACCAATTTAGCTAAATTACAGCTAGAACACGCCATGTTGTTTACACCGAGATGGGAATTTCGAGGAGCGTGGAAGCACGTCTCAATTGCTGTTGTTCCCAGATGAAACTTGGTCTGTAGTGGTAGCACCTGTTAGGGTCCCAGCTATGGGCAAATTGTGAATCACCAAAAAAAAAAAAAAAGGAAATCATAAAACTTTTTATGGTGAAGATGCTAGCAATACATTTTTATAAAATAAATTTATCAACAATGAATATTTATAGTAAAATTACCAACAATTCAATTTAATCAAAATGACCAGCAATGCATTTTATACTAGAATTACCAACAATACATTTTATAGACAAATGACTAATACATTTTATCTGTAGTTGAACCCATAAGATAGTGTTCAAAATATTTAGATTTCGGCATTAAATAACACATAGAGGTTGATATGCCGCTAAACAAAATCAACCAAACCAAACTTTTTACACATTAAACATATTACCAACAATATTTATCGTAAAATTATCAAAAATACACGAGTATAGCAAACTGACCCGCAGTTCATTTTACAGTAGAATTAACAACAATATATTTTATCTGTAGTTGAAAGCCTACAGTTGCGTTCAAAATATATTTAGTTGAAGCCATAAGATAGTATTCAAAATATTTATATTTCGGCATTAAATAACCCACAGAGGTTGATACGCCACTAAACAAAATCAACCAACCAATATCACACACTTCATTTATCATAATCATTTTAACAGTAAATTTCTATCTTGACTGGCTCTATAGCCTTGGTTTGGATGAAACCTAGTAAAATTGAAGGCGCCAGATCTGGAGGATAAGACACATGCGGGATAAAGACCAACCCCAGTTCTATGATCACTTTCCTCTGTTACTTTGCAATTTAAAGATTTTTCTTTTTCAAATAATGGATGGCTGCCAGTTTCCAAACACACCCATCTAGGGGTGAGTTACTAATCCCTGTTGCAGACGCCTCCTCAAGCGCATTATACTGGAATAAGCTCTGCCCTCGCTTTCACACCAAACCAAGGAAAGCAGGTGCAGAGTTTGTCTGAAGTTACTCCCCGGTTGTCGAATTTGCAAGGGTGGGATTAACAAGACTAGAAACGACTGCGGTCGAAATTGAACAGGTTACGGAGCTAGCCGTCCATACGACGGTAGCGCGACGCAGCGTGGCGTTGCAACGCTCACCCGGTCGTCACGGAACACGCGAAGCTGTCTCGAAGCGTGTGGGCGTGAGAGCGAACCCATTTGCCAACTAAGCGAAATCTCTACGTCTCAAATGCTTCAGAGATATGCTGGCTAGTCTCTCAGACATCCCGAACGAGAATATCAAATCAACATATTAGAACAGGGGGACGGAGCCTCTTACACACACACACACACACACACACACACACACACACACACACACACACACACACACACACACACTGTAACTGATGTAATGTAATGTTAAATATGAAAGATTCAAGTTTTGTGTTTTCCATTAATCAGCACATATTTTCATTAATCAACACGACAACCGCTTCATTTTACTTTAACCCTCAGAGATCCAACCTGTGGCTTATACTGCATCTATGTAGAGCAGATCTTATAGTTGCAGCTTCTGGAGAAAACGCATCCTCTGACGGAGTTGAATAAGGCCCCTATGCTCAAACCCTTGATAGGGATGACTTGTAACTTCGTGCTGTCACAATTTCCGTCACAAGGCCTGGGTCAACATGTGGATTGGTTTCCAGGCAATAGCAAACGGTGCCGCACGCTGGAATAGACTCCCCTGTGCGATATCTTGCCTCCTTGACAAACGACAATGGTGGGATTCGATCCCAGGTTCTCATGGTCTGGCATGAACAAAAAAATAATTCCTTTCGAATCCCACAGAACACAAAGAATCTTGTGTTAATCCTCTATGACAACGGTCCCTAACCATCGGACAACGGGCCGTTACCGGTCCATGGACCATTTAGTACCAGGCCGCGGACCGTTTTGTACCGGGCCGTCGACCATTTGGTAACCCGGTTGTAGACCATTATGTACGGGACCGTAGGCCATTTCGTACCTTGCCGTAGATCATTTGGTACCTGACCACGGACCATTTCAACCGGGCCGTGCAATATTTGATAATTGGCCGTGGACCATTTTATAACCGGGACGTGGACCATTGCCTACGGAACCGTGGGCCATTTCGTACCTTACCGTGGGTCATTTGATACCTGACCACAGACCATTTCGTACGGGGCCGTGTACCATTTCATACAGGGCCGTGGGTAATTTCGTACCTTTCCGCGGATTATTTTCTATCTGACCGTGGGCCATTTCGTATTGGGCCATAAACCATTTGGTAACTGGCTGTGGAAGATTTGTTACCGGGCCATGGATAATTGGGCACCGGGCCCTAAACCATTCCGTACGGGTCCGTGGACCATTTCGTACCAGACCGCGCAGAAAGAATACAACCTTTTTTTTTTTTTTTTTACATTTTATTGACTATCTGGCTTATGTTTATTGTGCGTTGTTATGCACGTGACCGAAAACTATCCCCCCACCTACAGTCCGTGAAAAAATTGTTTTGCATAACACCCAGTCTGTGGTTCGAATAAGGTTAGGGACCGCTGATTTATCGGCTTAATCCATTGCCTACAGTCAACACTTGTCCAAATATGAGTACCACGTACAAATCATAAATGGCAGTGATTTTATATTCAATGGCACAACTTCTAGCGACATTAATAGTCGAAGTTTTACGGGCGATCGCTCAGCATCTTTTTTTTCTTCCAAGTAGCTTCTATTTAAGTGTAGGTGTTAAAAGCTGTATTTCATCTCATCACGTTTCTCTTTCTTCTGCATTCTTGTAATCAATCCATTTTTCATTGGAGTTGAGTTTCTTGTCGATTTTTTTTCTTCTGTATTGAACAGGAAAAAAAAAAAAGAAAGAAACAAAAGAGACGAATTTAAGTGCTAATCAATGTTCATTTCTTTCGGTTCCGGTGTAATCCATTTCTCCAGCATCTAGAATTTTCTCCAAGGCTTTTAAATCACGTATTAGACGACTGACCTTACAATCAAGAGGCGCGTAACGTTCAAAAACACTATACGCACTTGTATATTATATAAGAAGGGCATTCAAAAAGTTAGCATAAAGAACAAGTAAAAAGAAACTATGCAAACATTTGTTTATTTGTAGGCTGAAAAGTAAATTTATAACTTGTAGGACTTCTATGTGTAGTGTACCTTCAACACGTGAGTGATCATAGCTCTCCACAATCTTTTATCAATTGTATCTCTCAGAAACGTTTGTGTTTTTCTCATTCCTCCCCTTTCCTGGTTTGGTTTGGTTTGTTTTACGGCATATCAACATCAATGGGTCATTTAATGCCGACATTTTTTTTTCCTGATAATATTTTTGTTTTGTCAAAAATCTATTTCTGTTAATATTTTTTTTCCTCAAAAATGTATACCTGGTAATATTATTTTTCCAACGCACAGCTCGCAACATTATTTTTTCAAAAACGTATTATCAGAGGCCTTGTTGTTGGACGTAGTTTATCGTCTTACCCAGGACGCAGATGTAGTCTGGGTGCTAACTATTTGCCCATAGCTGGGGCCCTAATAAGTGTTACCACCCCGAGTCAGGGTGGAGCTGGTAACACCAGCAATTAAGAGGTGGTTCCACGCTTCGCAAAACCACCTGATCAGAGGCCTTGCTGTTGGACCTAGTTTATCGTCTTACCTAAGACGCGGCTGTAGTTTAACGTCATACCCAGGACGGCCCTTTCATGTTTCGCTATCCAATCTAAACATGTTCGTTAAGTAGGTTACTATATACAAATGCAGAAGGATATCTACATGTGTTATATAGATTACGCAAAGGCACTTGATAAAGTATATCACAAAAAAAACTGTTAGAACTGGTCGGTAGCCATGACATATTCGGGAAGAATCTGTATCTATAATTCACAAAATGTGTGTGTTTGTGTATATGTGTCTGTGTGCGTGATAGGATGCTGTTTATGCATTTCCAGTTTTCATTCGATTTCGATGAATTTTTTTTTTATCTGTCTATATTTCCGAGATGAGGTATTGTGTACACTATTTACATTATTCGGACTATTGTCTTCATCTTTGTCGCCATATTTATTACAACGTTTCGGCCGTTGTACCTGCAGACGGGAATTAACAGGAGATAACTGATAACTGACATCCATCAAACATGGCAGGTGGAACTAGAACAGTCTACCCCAGTGAGCGAAATAAAGAATTCAGTTCGACATTCCAACCACCTGAAGAAGGCCGGAGCGTACGACGGCCGAAACGTTGTAATAAATATGGCGACAAAGATTCGGACAATTGTCCGAATAATGTAATTTTTTTCGTTTGATAGATAATTCTCCAGTGTTACTTGTGAGTCCAAATTGTTGGCGACAATGGCTCTCCACTACTTCCTGTCCATTATAACTCTCAGCAACGTTTTACTATTTACTATCTGTTCTTGGATATATATCTTTCATAAAACTTTAATAAAAATAGTTTAAATTATTACAATAATATTTTTTATTACTATACAGTTCCCTTTTTAGGGCCACCCTCCATTCAAATTGTTACCCCCCCCCATTTGGGGATGGGCCTCAGTTGGATCCAAATGTTACTATTATTGATTTTCGGTCGGGCTGACTTTAAACTTAAACTGATCCAACTGAATGGCAAAAATTCCCAGGAATTAAAGACGCGGTCAAAGACGGGTTATATTGCTAGTATTAGAATAATCAAGAACCTATACAGGCATCAAACCGCCTGCATATTGATAGAACATGAATCCAGTAAATATAAGAAAAAATAGAAAGTGGTGTAAGACAAGGATGTGACGTCTCACCGGACTTATTCAACCTATACAGTGCGGCGATGCTGAAATAAAGTAAAAGTACTCTCCGTATTCATTAATGACGGCCACAATCTTAACAGCATAAAATAACATGGTGTTGTTAGCAGACATATAAAGGAAACTCCTATAGATGTGAGTGAAGGAAAGCGAGAAGAAAGGACAAAGCATCAATTGCAAGAAGACAGAATGTATGGTTGTTAGCAAAAGGAACAGCTCAACATACAAATTACAAATTGGAGATGGCAAAATCAAGCAAGTACAAGAATTTAAATACCTGGGTAGTGTTTTAACAGAGGAAGGAAAGCTCAACACTGAAATGTGAAGAGGCATTGAGATAGTCAAAGAAGGTAGTCATAGAAAACGAGAAGAACAGATTGAAGATAAGGGAGATAGAGGAAAACAACGCATAACCTATAGTTAGCAATCTGGAAAAAATGGAAGGCGAAACAAGGTTTAAGAGAGATAAGAAAAAGACACAATTTATTAAGAGCTACAATGACATCAAAGGCCACGGCACATTGAAGAAAAAGTTACGTTAGTTACGCACTATTTCCATCTGTCTCTCTTGCTTTTAATATATCCTCTGAGTGTTAATTTCTCCAAACCCTCTTTCCTCAATACGAGTCTCAGAACTATAAACTGTCTCTTTCTGATTTTAAGCATCCTATCTGTTTCCAATTTCCTCGTTACTCGCATATTTGAGAGAAGGATATTAGAATAATCCAGAACCTATAATGTCATCAAACCGCCGGCATACGGATAGAAAATGAATTTAGTAAGTATAAAAAAAAATAAATACTAGAAAAGGGTGTAAGAACTACATTGTTGCCTCAAGTTTGTTCTTCATCTCTGAGAAGACTGTCTAACGTTCGCTGCCATATCTAAGTTCAATCTTTTCTTTGTTTCTAACGAAATTTTCCTGTGTCTTAGTAATTTGTTTAGCTATTGCAATGCATATTCGGATTTCGGTGTCACATTTTATGTCCTCTATTAAAACACTTTCCAGATATTTAAATTTTCGTATGAACGGAACTATTTACGGGTAATACACTGAAGTTTATGTCAGCCTTCTTTAAAGCAACATGAATATTGTTGAAGTAGAAACTAACGTCAAATTTATGATAAAACTTGTTTGGAAGACGGAGGACGTTAGTAGTGCTTTTGGAAAAGTCTATGAAGATAATTCCCCCCTCCAAACATCAACAATTTATGAATGGATAACTCGTTTCAATGACGAACCAGACAGAGTTGAAGATGGCGAACTGATCATCAATATAAGTTTTTGAGGAAGAAAATCGATGCTGTTAGATATCTAATGGAGGACGACCAACAATTAACAGGAGAAATGATAGCTAATACCATAGATATCTCAGTTGGTTCAGCCTACAACATTTTATTTGAAGAATTATATTTAAACTTTTTTCTCGTTGGGCACCAAAACCTTTGTGCCCAGATCAGCAACAGACAAGAGTGGAATTTTAATGATAATTTTTTAAAAAAATGTATTAAATTCCTGAAGATTTTCTCACGAGAATTGTAATTAGTGATGAAATTTGACTTTACCAGTACAATCCTGAAAACAAAACTCAGTCAAAGAAATGGTGGAAAGTGTCAAATCAAAACAAAAACAAGCTAGCCCGTAGGAAGATTCATGGCGACAGTTTTCTGGGATGCTGTGGGCAATTTTTCTAATTGACCTTTTAAGAGTGGAAAAAGACAGTAACATCGGCTTATTACGGAAATATTTTAAGGAAATTTGTTAAATATTTAGCGAACAAAGAAATGGAAAACTTCATCAGTAAATCCTTTCTTTTTACCACGACATTGACTCTGCCTATCCCTCTCAACAAACAAGGAACATTACTATCTTACAGTCCTAATTTAACAATAATTTTCGTGGAATTTAAATAGTTATTCCCTCGTAAAGAAATATGGTGGTAAGAGAGGTAAAACAGTAAATTAACCACTAGTTATTTGCCCTAGAAATTTAAAAAAATCTATACAAATAAACTGAAGTGTCTGTTTTTTTATTTGAGTTTGAGTGTGCTGTCCTGGTTTAGACTATTTATGACGCACTCTCTCCCAGAAACGGTAAGGTCCGCTCAAAACATAGTTGCAGTTATGAGCGCAAATGTGCCTGAGTAGGCGTCTGCAACAGGCATTGGCTAACTGCCACACTGGACGGGCATACTCGGATAGGAGTGGCCAGCCGTTTTTCTTTTTAAATATCGTTTAAAAAAGCCTGATTTGACATGGTTCATGTTTCATAAACCACTCACTTCTAGAACTGTATAAATGACTGGTGTCATTGCTTGCATAATTTCTTATTATGTTGAGAAATAAAACTTATATCTACAAATGATCATTTTAATTCCATTTTTTTTTTCTATTAACTTTCTTTTTCTATAGGTATTTACTATGTATTTCAAGTATAGGTATTTTTCTCGCATGTCTCGCTTGTGGAAGTCCTTTTCGGCTACATGCTTTCCTGCCAAATTTAATCTGTAAAAATTGAAGTTCAATGTCAATCGCAATCAACTCTCTTCCTGTTTAATCCTTTCTCTTCCTGCTCATTAATAATGTTTCCGTTCTTAATTCTTCCACAGTAACCCTTTAGATGCTATACCGCATTGCATGGGTTTAAATTGGTTAAAAACAAAACTGCTAAGCTTTGCTTAGAAAGGCACAAAGACACAGGTGGAAAACGCGTAGTTTAAATAAACTTACAACACGGTAGCAATGGTATACTAGACGAGATTGCTAACCGCTACCCTTCAGAATGGCACTGAGTATTATTAAGTACTAGTAAAGTTACCCATTGTTGCTCGGGAACTAATTTTGTCTAAATAAAAAAACAGACACTTCAGTTTATTTGTATAGATTTTTAAAATTTCTAGGGCAAATAACTAGTGGTCAATTTACTGATTTACCTCTCGTACCAGCATATTTCTTTACGAGTGAATAACTATTTAAATTCTACGAAAAATGTCTTCTTTGATTTTATTTTCGACCTTTCATTGTACTGAAGTCCGAGTTTACTTTATATATCCTAAAACACTGCTGGAGTTATAGCCCGTCTCTATGTCAAATTTGATTGAAACCCATCCAGTAGTTTCTGAGTCTATAGAAACAGGCCGAAAAATATATATATACAGACACTTTATTTTCAATAGATTATTAACATTACGAAGTGAAATTAACTACACATAAATATACTTCCATATACTGTTTTATCTCCCTTACCACTATGTTTTTACTAGGGAATAAATATTTAAATTCCACGAAAAATGTATTCTTTTATCACTTGACTTAAAATATTTTTGCCCTTCCTTGCCTTTAAAGGAGTGCCCTTTGCCGTGCCGATGTTACTACATGCCTTACTTCTTGCCTATCTCACACTGCATTCTTTTTCTAAGCTCTATACTAAACATTAAATCTGTTACGAAAAAAGAACTAAACAAAATGAACACAAAACGATCAGCTTAAAAAAAGTAATCGTAACTGGAAAAACCGAATGAAAAAAGAATGTTAACAAATACTTTTTCACACCCAACCCAGTTCTGCGTAATCAGAATCAACGTTGAGTTTAAGCAAGCGAATGAGCCAATTGGAGTAAAGTGCCATGCAGATTTCAATTTTTCCCACTTGTGACGAATGCAGCTATCGATTTTTTTGCATGCAAGCATGCTAGTTAACATTCGTGTCAGTCAGCTGTTGGCTGTGACGCTGGCCAATAGAATCTTCCTGCCTATTCGTGTCAACCAGCTATTGGCTCTCACTCTGGCCAGTAGAAAATGGCCGCAAACTACATGAAAACTGCCGTAGAAGCATGAAAAATTGATTATTTCCACTATCGATGGAGTTGGGAAATGCATAGTCGGTCTTGGCCTTTATTTATTTGCCTTGGAGCATGTGCATATAAATTTTGGTTCAAATCCGTCGAAAATTGCGGCCGTGCATTCGTTACACACACACACATCCTGCTTTTATATATATATATATATATATATATATATATTTATATATATATTCGTTTTGTTAAAAATGATTGACAAAGTACTGCGGTTATGTTTTTTTTTTTTAATTTATTCAGAATTGTTGTTTTATGACAAATCGCAATAGCTTAAAATGAAATCCAATATTTAATAACAACGACAAATAAATATTATCAGTCATTTGTAACGAAACTTGTATAAAAGATGGATTGCTGCCAAAATACACAATAAATACAAAAATTACACGACTCCGCAGCCAACAAAGTAACATTGTCAGATTCAGAAAAAACATTCAATTTTACAAAGAATGTACACACACACAGACACACACAAAGACACACACACACACACAAAGACACACACACACACACACACACACATATATATATATATATATATTGCTGTTGGCTCTGGCGCTGGCCAATAGAATCTTCCTGCCTATTCGTGGCAGCCAGCTATTGGCTCTCACTCTGGCCAGTACAAAATGGCCCCAAACTACATGAAAACTGCCCTAGAAGCATGAAAAAATCGATTATTTCCACTATCGATGGGAGTTGGGAAATGCAAGGTCGGTCTTGGCCTTCCCGCTAACTTGGAGCATGTGCATGTAAATTTTGGTGCAAATCCGTCGAAAATTGCGGCCGTGCATTCTTTACACACACACACACACACACACACACACACACACACACACACATCCTGCCTTATATATATATATATATATATATATATATATATATATATAATTCATTTTATTTTCTATTTATGCATAGCTGGGTACGACAAGAAATTGAATGGGTAGATAGGAGACAAGAAATATGTGCGTGTGAGAGTACATAATCGCGTTTATAAAAATATACTGTATTTCTGTGTGTGTTTGTGTGTGTATTTGTGTGTGTGTGTGTGTGTGTGTATGAGTGTTTGTGTGCACGCACGCGCGTAAATGTTTGTTAACTGTCCGCTCTGGCTATTTGTTTGTCCATCTGACAGAGCAACATTCTGTTCATTCCAACTGAGACGGTCGGACAGAATGGTTTAGATTAGTAGATTGTATGTTAGCGTGACTGGTCAATACACCGGAGAAAATTTTCTTGTCAATAGTCTTGTACGACTTCAATAGCCGCCACGGCCAGACACCCGATCGAATGCGCATGCGCCTATGCACGTGAGGACAGATATAGATTTCATTGCATTTAGTTTATGGAGAAATTATTTATTGAGCGTAGAAATAAATCGCCAGAGTTGCTGTTGTAATCAAAGAGTTAAAGCAGAGGTCTGAGGTTTTGACCTTTGCCCCCGTCCTGTGTAGGAAACACTCGATTTCTTGAACGAAGATATCTAAATTTAAATCTGGCAAAAGACACACATTTACTTATATCTTACAATGACGATCGATATCAACAAGTAGGAGTTTAACCCCTATCCACACACGTACACCACATGTAGATTGAGTGATAGATACAAGCAAACTGATATATAAACGAATATATATAACGATGAAGCGCAATATCTATCTATCTATCTATCTATCTATCTATCTATCTATCTATCTATCTATCTATCTCCGCTTTCTCTCTTTCTATATATATGTGTGCGCGTGAGCATATCTATCTATCTATCTATCTATCTATCTATATATATATATATATATATATATACATGCGTGTGTGTGCATGTATATTGATATTACACGCATGAGTTTAAGCGACACAAACACACGCGCATGCACACTCTCAAACAAACAAAATCTATTATATACCACACACTGGTGGATACGGACACGAACTGTCTGATATATATATATATATATATATATATATATATATATATATATATATATGTGTGTGTGTGTGTGTGTGTAAATGAATAAGATATTTTTAAGCAGCAAATACAGTTACACATGACGTCACGTCAAACTATTTCAAACTTTCCCAAGAATACCAGGATGTAGACAAAGGAATTGTAATTAACACACAGACACCAATTTCATTCTCCATAATGACTACGTTGTAATTGAGTAAAATTTAAAAAAAAAAATATGAACTTCGGATAGTTTATCCACAACTTCAAACGCAATACTCAACAAGTTATCCGAAAATTGTAAAAATATAATGAAAAAATTGACATCCTTTTTTAATCAAAGTTCTGTGTCTGTGAAGGTATTTGTAACAGAGCCTGTATATATAAAAGACCTGGAAATTCAACTATATATATATATATATATATATATATATATATATATGTCATGGGTCCTTACCTATAACTACGGAATGAACTCTTCTTAACTATGTACACTACGCCTTTCAAGAGAGAGGGTCGAATCGAGTCGAGCCGATAGTAGTTCACTCCAAACCAGACTGACAGTCATACTGACACCTTCCACATCTTGTATTATTATTTCGTGTAATATACCTTCGTTATTTCTACTCTTGTGTTCGTGTTGTTCTTCCTTGGTCCTAACCTGGACCATAATATATATATATATATATATATATATATATATATATATAAACGCACACAGAGGGCGCGATGGGTAAATTGTCGCAATTTTATAATTTTTATTTCGCGCAAGCGCGTTGTTTGTTTAGGATTTTGTCGACTGCATAGTTTAGTTGGGTAAACTGTGTCAGTTGGGCACCGTATGTGAGAAAAAGACAACCATGTCGCAATTAACGCCACCAGAAATCTGGAAACGTCAGTACTGCTTGGCATTCGGAAGCTACAATACGAGTGTTGGCTGTCAATCTGGTGGCAGAGGATTCGAAAAGTGTCAATAGAAATACGTATATAATGGCTGGCCACTCGAATACCGAGGATACCAGTCTACTAGGGCGGCTAGCTAATGCAGACGCCCGCTCAGGTACATTCGTGTTTGTTGAACGCCTACATTGTGGTTTATACTGCAACTATGCCGAGATAGCGCGTTATCTAGCGTGATCAACAGTCCAAACAAGCCCAGCAAGGTGACTTCGATTCCGTTTACACAATTTCACTCACAAGGCTTGGGACATGGTATGGTTTTCAAGCACGATTCAAAGATGCCGCACGCTGGGATCACCACCTCCAGACAGATAACGTCAGGATATCATTTTCTTGACAAATCGGCCCTGGTGAGATTCGAACGTTGTAACCACTCAGCCACGTATCCATAAGCTATTATTAAGTTTTTTTTTTTTTTTTTACTTTTCTATTAAGGCGTAACGCACACTGTTTAAAACAAAACAAACAAAAAACAAAAAACAAAAAACAAACAAAAAAAGCAAAAAAAAAAAAAATGAGACGTCTATTTTAAACAAGAGTATCCACTAAAAGTAATGTTTGAAATAATAGAAATACATACATACATTTGCTCTACTCTGTTTACAGCCCTCTTTGAAATCTTTTAAATTAAATGTTACGAACGTTGGAACTGCTCTCTATTTGTTCTCATCGTCCCAGGTTATATATATATATATATATATATATATATATATATACACACACACACACATATATATATATATATATATATATATATATATATATATATATATATATTTCTAAAAAATTAATGGGGTGTCTATTTAATATACGAGTATCCGCTACAATAACGTTTGAAGTAATAAAAATGTATATAGGTATAAGGCAGACAACAGATAACACCTACCGATCAGTACTTTCATTAAAAACGTCAAAACCTATTCTTTTCACCTCCGTTACAAAGGCCACCACTGCGTCAGCACTCATCCACCCACAATCTAACAGCCATTGTTCCCTGTCAAGTAATTGTTACTGCCTACTCGAATGGGGTTTTTAAGTGCTCGCTCACCTCTTTCATGCCAGTGACGAGATATTTGCTAAGATATTTGGTGATGCAGGCAAAAGTGGATCCATGCCTTCTCCACGAATTTCAATGACAATTGAAAATTAGCATTCTCAGATCGAACTCGGTTCGCTGGTCCCCGTTTGATGTGCTTAAAGCCGATGCGTAACTTCGTAGATATACATATTTGTAACTAACCAAGAGTAAAAGGAAAGTTTATGTGGATTATTACCAGCACTACCTCCATCCCATTTGAGGTTATTTTTGAAAAGATCTCAGTTCAACCAGCATGAGATGAGAAAAAAAAAAAGAAAAAAAAAAGTAATACTTGACCCTTTGATTAGATTTTGGGATTTATAATACATATTTATAAGTCTACCATTCGTTCTTGCTGCCACATATTGTCTGGTGTCTCTGCTATATATTTAGAGATTCTTGATAAAATACAAAGAGTCTGCAATGTTATTGGTCCTGACCTGATATCTCGGCTGCAGTAGCTTTCCCACAGCTTTAAAGTAGCTTCCCTGTGCATTATGTATAACTACTTTCATAGAAATTGTTCTGGTGAAATTTCCTCAATGGTATATATAGGAACTAGTTAAGACTAGATAGAGACTTTGAGGTATTATGGTGACTGTTGTAAGAATGGTAAGTATGAATGTATTGTTTTCTTGTAAGGAATACTGAGGAATGGATGGGTCAGTAGCCATGTCTAGCTAAATTTAAGGTAATACAAATTGAAAACCAGCCTTTCCCTATTAACCCTTTTGGTCTTGTGCGACATTTTTATATTATAAAATAAATATAATTTTCCTCTATGGTACCTAGATTTTATGAATTTAAGCGTGGTACTAGATTGGCGGTATTGTCTCATCATTTTACAGAGGAAATGACTAGATGTAAGAGTAAGTTCTATACTAACAGTTTCTTCTATTGTACTTCTCGCTTGTTGAACTCTCTTCCGGCTTCTTGCTTCTCACTCAACTTTGATCTTAAAAAAATATAAATGCAATATCAGTCGTCATCATTTGTCTTAATTCTAGTTCTTTTATTGCTCTCTCTCTCTCTTTAATAGCGTTTTTCTCATATTCTTTCACGCTCAGTAACCCATTGCACCTTAGTGGCTTTATTTCCTTGCTTGGGGCAAAATTGAAACAGCAAAAAAGTGGGTCACGCTGAAAGCCTTTCAGCCAACCAAATATTAGCATACACATTTCACCCGTTTCTCTTTCTATGGCTTGTATCCTTTCGGGATGTGGACTATCATGGGTCACCACAACTCTTTATTTTTTTCTAGCCATTACCAAATACTTCTCTTTTTATATTTCTTCCATCTAAGCTCCTTAGGTGGAATACTGTTTTCTTTTGCTATTCATGCCTTCAATATATCCTGTGAGTGTCAAATTTTCCAAGCCTCTTTTTCTCATTATACGTCCCATAAATTCTATCTGTCCTTTTAGAATTATATATAATTGTCCTTCAATGTTATAGGACATATCTATTTAACAGTCTTCTTTAAAAATAGTGTGCTGAGTGATTTTCCAATCGAACGTATTATCGACTTCGAGCGCATATTTTCGCAGAAGTGAGTAATGTTTTGGCCAGAAATAGACATGTAGCCAATGATTGGTTACTTTTTGATTTTGAGTGGATCAATAAGTCTATAGCGAGTTAACTGAATTTTGATCTAAAGTTTATGCGTTGACGACGAGATTATGTTGAAAAATAAATATATATTTCGTAAAATAATTTTTTCAGGCCACGGAATTATTGATGTACCTACGTATCTATACGTATTTGAATTGCCCAAAAGTATTGCTGATTTGAGAAATAAAAGTTTACATATAAATCTAAAACCCCGTTACTTTTAAAGCAAGTATCCGAATTTAAAAAAAGAAAGAAATGTTTTTTACTTTACAAAAGAAATTCCAGGAAGTGTTCTACTTCCGGTGTAAGTCAACCAATGGCTGAGTAGGTCAGTACAGATCAAATATGTCCGAACACAGTGATTTCAAGGTAGAATTTGAACACTGAAACAATAATTTCAAAACAAGCCTCAATCAACAGTGTTTTTTGTTTCTCTGATTTAAAAAAAATATGATAGACGATAATATCGTCTCTTTGGGAGGAGTTGATGCCACGTGAATGTCTTTTTTACGGATTACCACTTAGATACCGTTTCTCGATCTGGCGAACTCAACCAGATAGCCTCGTCTGCGAAAATATGCGCTCGAACTATGTCGAAGGGCAGAATTTCGTGTTGGGAAACAGCTACCCGATCCCGTTTGATCCCGTTTTATACAGGGTCTACGGGGAATTTTTGGCCGAGTCTACGGGCTCGAATACCCCACATTAAATTCGGCCTTGTGCCACATCTGAGCGCGTGGGGCGGTTGAACAAAAAAGACTTGTTTCGGCAATTATTTGGAGATTTGCCTTCAAGCATAGAGGAACCCAGACGAAACTATTCCGAAGGGTAGAGTCTCATCTGGGGTGGTTGACAGCTACCCGATCCCGTGTATACGGTGGCAACAGGGAATTTTGTCTGTTATATTTAACAGTCCCCCCACAAGGAATGTATGTGGCACAAGGCCGAGTTTAACATGGGTTTCTCCGAGCCCGTAGGGTCGACCAAATATATTCCCTTTGAACCACCTAGACGGGTTCAGGGATTGTCTACCACCCCAGACGAAACTTTGCCCTGCGGCAAAACCTCGTCCGAGGCAGAGAGTTTGACAGTGAACAATCTCTTCGACTGTTCCCGGGAATTTTGTCTGTGCCTACGGGCTCGATTTTGCCCCGCATTAAAAAAAAGTTCTTGTGCCACATACTGCCTCGCCGGGAGGTAAGGTAAATATCCTTGCTAACTCGTGACCATTCCATCAATGTGCGAAAGAATACTTTTCCATCCTCGTCGCATAATCTGCCAAACCTAAATGCATTTTGTGGGCACTTCGACGTAGTGTACTGGTCAACAAGCTTGTTTTGGTAAATTAATTATAACTGTATAGTGAGTTCCATCCTCACTAAGAGCAGCTCACTTGTGCCACATCTACGCTTAGAAAATCATTTCATCGCAGAGGGTCATGTCCCCCCCTCCAGGCAGTAACTCTCCTTCTGGAGGAGACAGGGTTTATTGCCCGTTACCTCAGGTATAACCAATAAGGGATGTACCGAGGTGGCTTACGAATTTTTTTTAACGGTATTGACTTAAACTCAATTTAAACTGACCTTGTGTCACATTCGGTTGCGACGTGGGCGCGCTGTAAAATACCGCTAAATACATCTTGTGGGCCATGGCCTCACTACTGTTGACAATTGCCAAAATTGAGAATTTTGGTGTTAATAATGAGACTGCTCTTATCGCAGACTTAGTATAGGATTCAGACATTCATCTTTATTGTCATATTCACGACGTTTCGGCCGTTGCGTGCTCTGGCCTTCTTCAGGGGATTAACGTTGGAATTTTTAACTGAACCATTTGTTTATTAATCATAGAACTATATTAATATTATTTGCACTTGAGGAAGATTAAAACAATAACTTCGAATATCTTGTTTCCTATTTAGGTTTATATTTCTGGTACATTCTAAAATTTTCTCATTCCCTTCCACTCCCAGAAGCCCCTTGCATCTTAGTGGCTTTATCATCTTGCTTCGGGTGAACTGATTTGAAAAAAAAATCTAGTAAAAAATTAGAGTTTGCATTTAGAAATCCTGTTCTACACTGAAGATACAAAATTCCCGAAAAGAGCTTATATTTTTGAATTTAACCCATTTAGACACCTTTTTTTTTGGTGGGGGTGGGAGCAGGGCCCAAATGGATTCAACACCTCACCAAAGGTCTAGATCATTATTTTCTGATAAGTCCAAGAAAAGCTTTATCGTCTACTGATATTTGGTTTGCATTTTTCTTAGAGTTATTGGTCAGACTAAAAGCAAGAGACATATGACGACAAAATTGTGCTAATTTGACTGAATTAGTTTTTATCTAAGGTCCCAAAATCTATTTAATATACGTCGTTATTTTTAAAAAGAGTGTCATGTTAAACCTGTTTGCTACTTACAAAATCAATTTCAACAAGATTCTAATGTCTTTTCTAGCAGAAAAAAAAAAACTTAAAAAAAAATTATCCAGAACTGATCAACTAAAAGATAAATGATTAAATACGATGAAATTCCAAGCGTAACTTAGATGTGACACAAGGCCGAAAGTATGGGGCACCCAGTGAGGATGCAACTCACTACAGCAACTGTTCTAGCGAGACAAGCTTGCTATGCATTACACCCCGTCGAGGGGCCCAAATGATATTCTAAGCGTAACTTAGATGTGACACAAGGCCGAAAGTATGGGACACACAGTGGATATCGAACTCACTATTCAGTCTTAATTGTTATAGTGATTCAAGCATGATAAGCATTATACCATGTACAGGCACCCCAATAAATAATTAAATATGTTCGACATTTAGTTAACTTCAAAGGATAATAAATTTACAAACACTTGGCAGTGGGACGTAGACCAATTCCAAAATTCTACACCTGTGACCTCTGTGCCCATACAATAACTCCACACCATGTTATATACTTGCTGTTATTTATGTGAATAAAGTAGGTATACGTTATTAAATGGGTATCGCTAATGTCGTGACAGTTTAAAGAGAAATTGAGGTTAAAAAAGGCGGTTTCAGTCTTCGAAGAAATATTTGAGAGAGAGAGAGAGAAAAAAGAAAAGAAAAGAAAAATAAAACGAGACGAAACGAAAGAAGTACAGAAAATTACATTGCTGAATACATTAATAAAACTAAATCCTGAAAATTGTTTTCTAAGGAAAATTGTCTACCCGAGCCTCGCTTTGAAAAAATTGGGTGTTTCTTGGTTCTCTCTTTTCAAACAATTTATTTTTTGAATTTATTGACCCCGAACGGAAATACTATTTTGTCTATCGGAAGAATAAAATGAGTAATATCTTCTCATCTTGTGGTGATAATAATATCTGACGTAATTTTTTCTCTCTCTCAAAAAAAAAAAAAAAAAATACGGTGGAGTGCTGAAAAGTTCTCGGCCCATACAAGCCGGGATTCCCCCAACCAAAAAACTGATGTTATGTCACCTGATCAAATCTTGGCCAATGGAGCAGCCGAGAAAATTTCAAAATCTCTTCACATTGCAACGCACCACGTAAATATATATGAGTATAAATATGAAGAATATATCGATATTTATAATCTAATAATTATATTATAAAGAGCGACCCGTCCTGGGTATAAAGTACATCCGCGTCCTGGGTAAGACGTTCAAATACGTCCATCGGCAAGGCCTCTGATGAGGTTTTGAGGAGCGTGACACCACCTCCTAATTGCTGGTGTTTCCAGGTCTACCATGGGTCAGGGTGGTAGCACCTGTTAGGGTCCCAGCTACGGGCAAATAGTTAACCCCCAAATTGCGGTCAAATCACTATGAAAGTGTAAAAATAGGTTTTAATACCAGAAATACTTTGTAAAAAAATTATTACCAGCAATATATTTTTTGAAAAAAAAATATTACATATATATATATATATATATATATATATATATATATATATATATATATATATATATATATATTACCAGCTATACATTTTGAAAATTAAATATTACCAGCGAAAGAAATTTATTACCAGAAGTAAATTTTTGAAGGAAAAAATATTACCAGAAATAGATTTTTGGAAAAAAAATATTACCAACTATGAAAACTTTTTCGGTATTAAATAACCCATTGAGGTTGATATGCCGTAAAACAAAACAAACCAGAGCAACATTCTACGCCTTCTTAGCATTACGTTTTCAACTGACTTGAAGTGGAGCGATTACGTGACTGCATCTACTGCAAGGAAAGTTGGGTTAGAAAATGTTTCTCGTCAGAATCCATCTTGTACATTTACAAATCTACCATTCGTTCCTACTGCTGCCAATCTGATCTGGTGTTCCTGCTATTCATCTGGAGATTCTTGACAAAATTTAAAGAAGGGTCTGTAACGTAATAGAGCCTGACTTGGCATCACGACTTCAGTCACTTTCTCACCGACCTGGCGTGGCTTCCCTCAATCTTTTTTAAAAATATTTTCATGGCAACTGCTCTGAAGAGCTTTGTTCCCTGGTGGCCCGACAACATGAATTTAAGCGTGCTACTAGATTGCTACCCTTTTACTGTTGAAATAGTTAACTGCAGCCGCCACTTCTACCCCAACAGTTTCTTTACCGCATTTGGGGAACTCTCTTTCGTTTACTAGCTTCTCTGATAACTAGAATCGTCAAAAATTTTAGATGTAACGTCAATCCCCAGCTTCTTGAATGCCGTTCATCTTTTGTCCTTTCCTCAATCGTCCCTACACTCAGTCTTTTCTCTCACCTTCACTCACTGTATCCCGCTACGTGCTAGTGGCATTTCCGCCTTGATTAAAAAATACATCTCTCTCTTTGACCACACACACACACACACACACACACACACATATATATATATATATATATATATATATATATATATATATATATATATATATATATATATACGAAAAATACACCAATTGTCTCTACCTAAACTGATGACGAATATTTGAACCATATTTCGTGTACTTTTCTTCCGAGATGAACCTTCTCGGACAATTTCTGACGGAATTTCCTCCTTGTCGGAGAAGAATTATTCGCAATTTGGAAAAGTCGATGACTAAAATTAATCGATACAAAATATATGCTCTTTTTGATTATATTTGCCTTAATGAACATTTGCTTCCTAAATACACAGTGCATGCATATATATATATATATATATATATATATATATATATCAATCAGACGCTACGAAAAACTTCGGTAGGCACGGTTGAATTTACTGTTTATAAACTACAATCTTCCATGAATCTCGTACATTCATAACTGCTCTGGCGTATCAAATGTAAACAAATGACGTCATATATTAAGAAATGGACAAAGTCCGACAATTTATTTCTTAAAGACATTTTTATGTTTAACGTTCGACCTTGCCTATCGAACGCTACTTTGTGGTCGAGTCGGTTAAAGCACGTCAGCGTAAATGACGGTTCCGTATAGGATGCAGGTTCGAATCCTGTCAAAGGATGAATATTTTCTATGAAAATTTCTCGGACATTCAGGCCGGTAAATGTTATTTAATTCTGTTATATTATAAACAGAGCATTTACTTAAATACTTGTATCTATAAAAAAGAACGTTAAACATAAAAATGTCTTTAATATATATATATATATACATTTGGGTACAAATAAAGTATATCTGTAAAGAGATTCTAAATAAAGGTAAAAGTAAAATATTTCTTTACCAGCGGATTTCGTACCCTGAAATGTAAATGTAGAGATTTTATTTTGCAACTTGTATTTCTAAACAGAAGTAAAGTGGTGTTTAGTTATAAAATCTTAAATTTAAGAACGATCTTAATTATTCTTAAAGCCAACAATGTAAGGAAAGGTAAACTATGGACGCTAAGTCATGTAATTTTTGCCTAATGAACAAAAGTGTGTAAATTTTCTCGTTGTTAAATTTGAATTCATTTATATATATATATATATATATATATATAATTTTAAATGTAATTATCATTTATCATTTTATAGTACATTGAAGAATTATATATGTATTGATTTATTTGAAATATTTAAAGATCTTGAGTTAACCGTTTACTTTTATCTTTTTTATGGTCATATATGTTAGGTTGGAAAATAAGAATTTCGTTTAAAATAACGATGTTTAAAAAAATACAAGGCGTAAGTCAAATTTTTGCCAATTGCACTATCAAGGACTTTTCGTCTAAGTTATTTTCTTTTTTTAATAAGTGTACTATTCAGGATAATATACATACATATACATACATATATATATATATATATATATATATATATATATATATATATATATATATATATATATGTCAGTGAATATACATAATATCCAAGTGTTATCGACGTTTCATATAATGTATATTCACTAATATATGCTTATAACTTTGTTTCATAACATTGACCACTGTATTTATAATACCATAGGAATGAATATACTTACGTATATGTAAATATTTCTGTGTGTATGTACATTTTTATCCTATCCATTTGTGCATATATATATATATATATATATATATATATATATATATATATATATATATATATATATATATACCGGATATATAACAGCAAAATTGTCCAAATCGTGTAAAAGCAGAATTGTCCATTTGTTAGATTGCTTTTAAACCGTTGTATCTTAGAAATGATTAAAGATATCGTACTGAATTCTCCAAGATTTTATAACATTATTGGACTGTACCTCGAGCAATGAGAATGTAGAATTACTCTCCAAGCATAACAGAAGAATAGTGACGAAATCGATCATGAACAAAAATGACATGTTCATTATTAATTAATTATAGCTAAGGTTCGGAAACTCATAAAAGGATTGAAATTAAAGTTCATATATATATATATATATATATATATATATATATATATATATATATATATATATATATATATATATACTGTTCCAGAATCATTTTCCAAATTAGTCAAGATGATCTTCGCCTCTCTAACCCTCTGACCAGGTTTCGTGTACGATTTAATTTTCAAGTGTTTTTTTCACTGCTGTTTGTACTGTCATAGCTGAAACTCCTCTCTCACGTTCCAAACTACTTATGAGTTGGATCTTTTGTGATTGATCGCTTCAGCTCTAAGTTGAAATGATGATCCCTCTTCCTGTTTTGATCTCTTAATCAAGTTTCCCTCTCTACTGTTCCCTCTTTTTAAAATTTATTCCCCGTTCTCTTGATGGTTCTTGAATGGACTGTGAAGGTGGAAGCCAGAGTATGAATGTTGATACCATTACTGAAGGCATGAATGATTTTTTCCTCTCCCCATTGTTCAGTTGAGAAGAAAATGGTGGGTGATACAAAACGATTTTAACCTGTTCTCTTTCTAGTTGAATAAGTCAAGTGTTTTTTTTAGTGATTCTTACAATAAATGGTGTCAAGTTGGTTAAGCGTCTTATCTGAAAATCTGGAAAAAAAGAAACTCAATTAGTTTAGTGTTTTTAGATATTAAATATTTAGATATTTTTTGGATGGGCAATTATCACATGCTGTTACACGATTTGGACAATAATGCTAGTTTATATATATATATATATTTATATATATATATATATATATATATATATATATATATATATATATTCGATTCAGATTTAATTTTTTTCGTTTCGGATGCTACCTAAATTTTTCCAAAACAAAATAATTTCCATGCCTGAGGATGACTGAATGTACAGTTGAAAGTACTTGCGTATTAAAGAAAGACCTTATACAGTTTATAATTTTTAAAAAAAACAAAGATCATAACATTCATCGAGTGATTTGTAGGTTAATGCACCTTTAAAATTTTGTTTGCGAAAAAAGAATTTCGCCATTTTATATCATTAATTTTACTAATCTACTTTTTTGTATGAATGATTCATTGTAATTTATATATATATATATATATATATATATATATATATATATATATATATATATATATATATGCCGTGTACCTTCAGGACGTAGGCGATAATGGCTTTCGGTATTTAATATCCCACCCACGAGGAATATATGTGGCACAAGGCCGAGTTTAAAGTGGGTTTCTCCGAGCCCGTAGGCTCGTCCAAAAATATACCCTTTGAACCCGACTAGACGGGTTCAGGGCTTGTCTACCTTCCCGGACGAAACCTTGCCCTTCGGCAAAGCTTCGTCCGGGTTCCTCCCTGCCAAAGCAGAGAGTTCGACAGACGTCGAGACTGTATCTCAATGTATCTCAATAATGGCTCTCCACTTCTTCCTGTGCCTTCTAGCACTCAATAAGTTTTGTCTTTTTGCTATACTCCCAGAACCTGTTCTGCCATCCACTTGCTTAATCTTGATATGTTACGCGTTGTTTTCCCTTGTCTCTATTTCCCTATATCCGCCTTGTGAGTCTCAGATTTTCCAAGCCTTCCTTTTTCATTAAATGTCCAAGAAATTTCAGCTGCTTCTTCCTGATGTTAAGTGTAAGTTTCCTCTTTGCATGCTCACCAAAACCACATCGTTGCTCACATGGTTCGAGGGTCCTTTCTCTGCTACCAACGAAACCTTCCTGTCTCGTCATACTCTGCCTAGCTTTTGGAATGCGTCTTTTTGCCATCCCAGTAAGTCTTCGGATCTCAGCGTCGCTCTTTCCGTCCTCTATCAAAACACCTTCCAGATATTTAAATTTCCGCACCTGCTTGATTTTAGTGTCCGCGACTTGTAAATCGCATTTCGGTCTCATCTTTTTGCTGATGACTATGCATTCTGTCTTCTTGTAACTTATGCTTAGTCACTTCTTCTCGCTCGCCTTCGCTATCTTCTTCATTTTTAGTTTCATTTCCGTGTCTCTTATTAGCACTATGTCTTCTGTATATATTATGTTGTTAAGATTGTGGTCGCCAGTGATGAATCCTGGTAGGATTTCTAGTTCTCTCAGAATTGCAGCATTGTATAGATTGAATAAGTCCGGTAAGAAGACACATCCTTGCCTTACGCCCTTTCCTATTTTTGTATATCTGCTGAACTAATTTTGTTATCTTTATGTATGCGGTTTGATGCAAGTAGCGGTTTTTGATTATTCTAATGTCCTTCCCGAATATGTCAAGCAGCTCTATCAGGACTCCGTGGCCTACTTTGTCCAACGCTTTTGCGTAGTCTATAGAACACAGGTTCACGTTCTTCTGCATTTGAATTGCTCTTTCTGATAACATTGTGAGCATAAATATTGCGTTCCTTGTTCCGCTGTCTCTTAATAACCCGCACTGCTCTTGTCCTGTCTGTGGGTTGATTCTGCTGCTCTATTCATCAGAATACGGATGATGAGTTTTGTCACGTGCTTCATTAGGCTGATTGTTCGGTTTAGTTCACATTCGTTGCGCCTGTGTTCTTAGACAGTGCTATGAGAATAGACCTACTTATATCTTCTGGTATATAAGTAGATTTCATTTGTATCTTCTGGTATATAAGTAGATTTCATTTATTATTCCCGTAATCTTGTCTATGCCAAAATCATCTAAGGTTATCAGCATCTCTAATTTGTAGATATTAAAATTACAATAATATTAAACATACTGTTAGAGATGTTTACATAACCACTACTGAGAACTGATATCCAGAGAGTTACGTTATCAGGCAAACGACATACCAACTGTACCAACGAGCCTCGGCGACGGAGAGGTAGCGAATTAGATTTGATATAGCGGCGCTGGGTGTCGCGGCTTGGGGATAGTAGTCGTGGATCGTGGGGGCACAGTCCTATGGGTAAGGGAAACTTGGATGAGTTCCAACACGGAATATGTGATCGAAAAGTCCGATAATAAAATATTTTGTTACCAGATTTTTCGATGATGATTTTCCTTTGATGTATATATATATATATATATATATATATATATATATATGTGTGTGTGTGTGTGTGTGTGTGTGTGTGTGTGTGTGTATCTGAAAAAGGCTAAATAACGCATGGTGGGGATGGCTGCGTTTGGACCGACGAAGATAAGTTCTCTTGGCTATATGAAACATTCACCCCATTCGAGGCAGAAACGCCACTAAGACAAGTGATTATTAGGTGTGAAATAATTGGGAATATAAACGTTTATGAGAAGAAATAGAAAAGAGTAATCAGGAGGATAGCTGATAGCGATTGACATTGTATTTAAGTTTTTGCAGATTAAATTTGGCTAGAAATGATGGTGCCAGAAGGGAGTTCCACAAGAAGGAAGTGAGGGAGAAGAAACTGTAAATTGATGAAATCGCGGCGCTTAAATTCAAAACGTCTAGGTACCATAGCAAATAGCTCATCTGAACAATTACCATGAAAATAGTTGTTTTTTTTTATAGGAATGACACAGCGAAGCAACCTCATGGCGGCGGGAATGGGACTGAAGCTGAGCTGCCCGATAAGGATCGATAATATTGCCGATGTTTTGGATTTTATCAGGAAGGTCAAGGTAGATAACAGGGGCATATGTGACAGCAATATTCTAAGCGTGGACAAATGGTAGACGTATAGATATGTAAGATAGATTCTGGAGAGAAAAATTGTCCCGGAAATCACAGTGAACCAACTTAGCAGTTGGCTTAGCAATGGATTCAGTATAGTTTTCTACTTCAGCTGAGAACGTTAGCCCAAGAAGGTGCAATGAGTCCCTTTCCTGGAGGTTAGCATCAGCCATGCTGATGGAAGACAGAGATAGGACCCTCAAATGATTAATGGAGAGAAGTTTAGTTTTGGAGGCGTTAAAATTAACAAGTTATCTTATTGCGAAACGAAATTCAGATAAAAATGGCAAATTAATATTTGCTGCTGTTCCTCATTAATATAATCAGTTCAAAACTATATCTTGTGGCAAACTTAGCGGAAGTATGTAAATACTAAAGGTTTTTCTACATTTAAGAAGAACCCGCTCATGTATTTGTGTTATCGCTTCAGATTTATTAACATTGAACCAAATTTGGCGTTTGGCCGCATCTTTACTTCAAGAAGGGTAGATAGACCCGACTAAAGCTGGCTAGCGAAATAACACTTCACTACGAATGAATCTATTAGGAAGTTCAATATTTATATATGTGAGCGTGAGAGTTAAATTGCATGTCCCTTTTGTGTCTATATGTGCATATTTGTGCATCCGATGTTGATTAATCTAAATAGAGGTTAGGTATTGGGTTATGTCTGCATCGTTATGTGCATCTTTAAATGTAACGTTTGGTGTGTATGTTCAGATAATCGGACGCTCGAAGGCAAGCAATTAATCTTCTGGTGTTGCTGCTCTTGGGCCATCACCGCAAAGCAAATAACGCCAGGCAAGAATTGTGGCAGCAACGTATATTCACGTTGGGTTGGGGAGCAATCCGGAAAAAAAAAACGATTAACCGGGATCAGGCAAGTAGAGGAAAATTTATGTATATGTTATTGATATCGATGATGGTGAATGTTATTTAGTTGGATCGATCTCACTAGAAGGCTAAAAGTACAAGAATCGCACGATACAACTGCGGTTTGATTGATTGATTGATTTTTTTACGGCTTATCAACCTTTTGCAAGTTATTTTAAAGCTACAAAATATTCTTTAGACTGTAAGATTTTTTTTTTAGAAATAATAATTATTTTCTGGTATATCCGACTAATTAACCCATAGTTGGGGATGGAGGAAACACAATTGAGGAAACAGATAGCCGAGATCCGAATCCAGTCGAATCCATTGCATTAACTTACGTGCTAATATCCTTGGGAGAGGTATGAATCCTCGTCTTCTTCACACCCCAGCTCCGGGTAGACAACAGAACAGACCGGGTTCTATAGCCTTGGATGGCAACCGGTCTAGCGCAGAAAGAAATGGCAACTTACTGCGGGAAAAAAAATCTGCCTCGTCTGTCATGTATCGAAAGATCCGTGATCGCCTAAGTGTGTATCACTCACGCATGACATAACTGGGATGGAGAAGTTGATCCATACTTTTCCCAAGGGTATTTTCGCGTAAGTGACTATAATGAATCCATTACATTAACTTACGTGCTAATAGCCTTGGGAAAGGTATGAATCCTCGTCTTCTCCACACCCCATCTATGGGTAAATAACAAAACAGACCGGGTTCCACCTAAGCACTCGAACAGCATACTCTCGCAACAATATTTTGATCTAGCATTCCATTTTTACCGCCACCCCCGTATTGTCGACCTCCTGAGAATATATTTCCAGGACCTGAGAAGCCGTGAGTTAAATATATTATTAAAAAGCAGAATCAAATTATACAACATTTTGACCGCTGTATTAGGTTTAAAATTTTGAACCAGAGTGATTCTTGAGATCGAACCACAGAACTTTCCCAATGTCGAACAATTTAAAATTATAAATTGTTGGTGATATGTTAGGCAAAATCTTTAAATTGAGATTATATCACTCTTCCTTGGCTCGAATAACAACAAGCTGACCAACATGGAATAAATCATTGATACTGGCGTATATGACGTAAATGCATGCAAATGCTTCTGATGCAGTCCATTGTTATCCCATCTCTGTTGTTTCAAATCTCCTCTTCATCTCTTGGAAAATTACCCAACATTCATTGCCATATAGGAGGATTACTTTAGAAGAGAAGGATCGTTAGAACAAGTTATTATTCCAATAAATCACAGCATAAAGTAAAAAACAAAGAACAAATATTTTAACCTATTAAGAGAGATAAAAAAAAATATGTAAATGAATAAACAATAATATGAGGTTACTAACGAAATAAATTGAATAATTTTCAAAATTATAAAATTTTTTTGTCGAAGTGTTTCATGTTTTGCAACAAAAAAGCATCATCTAAAAATTTATTTTTATAGACTATATATATATATACATGCATAACGAAGGAGCCCCAAATTTATTACACATAGGCCTCTTAAGGCCTAAATCCGACTTATATATATATATATATATATATATATATATATATATATATATATATATATATATTAGTAGTAATAATCTTATAAGTATAAGAAATTATACTCGTCCGAAACCCTCGGTGTCTTGATTTGCAAATAATCAAACCAATACCAAAAGGAAAAAAAGTTTAAAAAAAGAAAGAACCAAGAACATGTACGTTAGCCAAAAATAATCGTCTAGCATGCAAGTCCAAAGTTCAAAGAAAAAAAAACGATACAAGTAAGAAAAATAACTAATTAAAGTGCTCAGTACAGTAAGTAGAGCAGACGTAGTTAAACCTAGAGAGCCAGAAAAACCTACCAAGTTCACATAAACGGATTGTCAGGAAGCCTTCCTGACGATCCGCTTAGATGAAACCTTGTAGGTTTGTAAACTCTAGGTTTATATATATATATATATATATATATATATATATATATATATATATATATATATATATATTAGTAGTAATAATACGATATGGTAATCCAGGAGAACTTCTAAGTGAAAGGCGGTACAAAATTATTATTAATGAATGAATATCAAGCACTGTTTTTTTTAAAGCTATCATGAATCAAAATTATTACCTGTGCGATTTTAAGTGTTTGATATTCACTAATTAATAATAATAATTATATATATATATTATAAATTAATTGATTTAAAATATGTTTTTTTCCGCTACACAGTTCTAACCATGTTTCAAAAATAGAAGCTAAAAGCCCCGAATTTAATTTTGCAATTAAATTAAAAGCATTAGTTCCATTTTCATCCTCAACCGAATTATGGAGTAACTTTTAAAAAATTACTGGGTTTTTAAAGACACAGCTAAAATCACGTTTCCATGGTTACAGAATATTCTACTTCAATTGGACAAGGGTGTCTAGGTTTTCCTTATGACAGTATCATTGTATCAGTTATTAGCTACAATTTGGTAAGGGGTAGGGAGGTAATATTCTTTCTTTATATTATATATATATATATATATATATATATATACGAATGTGCCGGGTGTAACAATAAAATTGTCCAAATTGCGTAACAGCATAATCTTTCCGTGCCACAAAATGTTTAATTCTTAAAAAATCACTGAACTACCTGAGTTTCTTTTACACAGATTTTCAGATGAGATATTTAACCGTCTTGATACCATTTGTTGTAAAAATTCCCGAAAAACCCTTTGAGTTATTCAGCTAGAAATGGAGCGGGTTAAAATCGTTTTATGTCAGCCCCATTGTTTTCGCAACTGAACAATGGTGACTGGAACAGGATCATTCGGGCTTCAGTAATGGTACCATACTTTGGCTTCTATCTTCAAATCCATTCATGAACCATCAAGAGAATAGTGAATAAGTTTAAAAAAAGAATGAACAATAGAGAGTAAAACTGGATCAGGAGGTCACAACAGAAAGAGGGATCATCATTTCAACTTAGATCTAAAGAGATCAATTAGAAAAGATCCAACTCAATCCATAGGACGTTTGGCACGTGAGAGAGGGGTTTTAGCTATGACAGTCCAAAAAGCAGTAAAAAATGACTTGGGAATTAAATCTTACGTGAAACGTGGGAAGCACCTTGTTACTCCAGGAGAGAAAATTAGAAGATTACAGAGGGCGAAGATCATCTTCAATAAATTGGAAGATGATTCTGGAACAATATATATTTGAACTTAATTTCAATCCTTCATGAGCTTCCGATCCTTATCTATCTTATTGTTCAAAGTAGAATCTAGTAGTGTTTTAAATACCTTCTAGAATTCCAGTAAGATATTTTTAATCATTTCTAAGATACAACGGTTCAGAACTTAATCTAATGGATTAAACGGACAATCTAATTGACAATTTTGGTTTTTATACGATTTGGACAATTTTTTTCTGTTACACACGATATATATATATATATATATATATATATATATATATATATATATATATATATATATATTTGTGTATTTAGGCAGCAATCGTTCTTTCATGGACATTGCATTGAATACGAGAGACAAGGTGCTTTCATTTATTTTTTATACAATTTCTCATGCAATCTAATAATTTTTTTTCTTTTCAGATAATAAATTATATAAAAACTATCCGAATGTTCAATTTTTGTTCTTTTTATCCATTCGTAAATAATTATATAGGCCGCACTACAAAATGTTTGACACGCAGACTCACTCTACACATTTCTGACCATAGCTCAATTAGATCTCATTTAAATATTCATGGAGACCTACCGCACACTATTCGTAACATACTTGTTGACAACACAAATATAATAGCATCATCGACATGCAAGAAAGACTAAAAATAATGGAAGCCTTATTAATAAAAAAAAAACAACAAAAAAAAACAACACTTAATAATATTAATGATGAACATGGACACAATATATAAAATATGTTTTGAAAAATGAAAATATTTTATAAAACATGTAAGCAACAAATTATTTATTATTTAACAGATAAAATATTTAATCCTTGAAAATGGCTAAATGTATAGCAGAAAGCGCTCGACAAGGTACTGCAATTAAGCTTTTCATTTAATTTTTCATGTGTTCCTGCAAGTGTTTTCTTTTCTGTGTACAAAGTGTGTAACAACTGCCCAAATGTTCTGCATTTCCGAGTGCTTTAGGCTATATGTTTAGCCATTATCAAGGGTGAATTTATTTTTACTGAATGTTTGGTTTGTGTTATGTATGCATCAAGAGTTATAGTTTTATCTTCCAAACACAGTCAGCACAATGTGGCGTGTTCGTAGTTAAAGTTAGTAAGTGTTTTTTATAATTATTATTGTTTCCATTATTTTTAATATGTTTATGATTGTGGATGAGGGTATTATGCTTGTATTTTCTAATAGTTCTGTTATCGATTGTGTTTCGATTAGGTTTGTGTGAGAGTAAATGAGCTGTGGTTGGATAGGTGCAACGTAAGTCGTTTGATTAGCATGTAGTCATGTGACCGATTTATTTGTTTATGAGTGAATGTCCTTAAGAGTGATAAATAAGTAGGAGGATTTGAATAATCATAATTAAGTAATTCACCGAGTCTAGAAGAAACCTCAACAGAATGCAGAAAGCACTGGACGGCCGTTTCGTATTCGGGGCTCATCAGCAGTGCTGAGAATTGAAACCAGACAGTTACGATAGTTCCGTAGTATATATATATATATATATATATATATATATATATATATATATATATATATATATATATTTGATTTAAAATATAGTTTTCCGCTACACAGTTCTAACCATGTTTCAAAAATGGAAGGTTCGAATTTAATTTTGTAATTAAATTAAAGACATTAGTTCCATTTTATCCTCAAGCGAATTTTATGTAAAAATAAAATATCCGTAGGAACACTGGATCATATATCTTACTGTTCTTTTATATATATATATATATATATATATATATATATATATATATATATATATATATATATAAAGAGAGAAATGGCAAACGTCTTGTTTATAATATGGATTTATTTTAGTATATATACTAATTATAACCAAAAACGTTCTCTTTTTTTAAAATATCCCTTTTTCTCTCGTTGGAACAACTTTAACTTTTTCCATATATATATATATATATATATATATATATAATGTGTGTGTGTTTGTGCGTGCTTCTGTGTGCATATATGTATGTATGCTGCAATATATATGTTCCTTTCTACGTAATATTAGCATCATGCTTCAAAATAAAATAACTATCAAAGCTACATCCATTTTAAAAGGTGTAAAGGAGTAATAAAAGGGAGCAGTTTCTTTTCTGTCCCGTGCTCTTCTTACTTGCCCCCTACCTTTCATCCTTCCTTCCGCGGACGAGTGAACTTGAACGACAAGCATATGATGGATCATTTATTGTGTGTGTGCGTCTCTGTGTGTGTGTGTAACAAGGTCAAAATGGCAGCGGATATACAAAACGACCTCAAGTCTGTCGTTAACTGGGAAAAAAGTACCTGTCAATTTTAACGCTTCAAAAACAAAACTACTCTCCATTAATCATCTGAGAGACTCCTCCTCTGCCTTCCATCAACATGGCTGATGCTAACCTCCAGGAAAGGGACTCGTTGCGCCTTTTCGAGCGAACGTTCTCAGCTGGAATGAAGACGAAAAACTATATTGAATCCATTGCTAGGTAAGCTGTTAAAAAATCGTCTCACTCTATCTTACATATCTATGTCTACCGTTTGTCCATGCTTAGAATATTGTTGCCATATATGGCCCTACGCCGCTGCTATTTTTAACTTGAGCCCCTCGATATGATCCAGGCAGGAATCAGCAATATTATTGGTTCTGGTCTGGCCGCTCGGCTTCAGTCAGTTGCCATCCGCCGTAAGGTTGCTTTTCTGTTTTTTTTTTTTTTTTTTTTTTTACTAATACTTTCATTGTTCGGATGAGCTCTTCGCCATAGTACCTAGACTTTATGAATTTAAGCGCCATACTAGTCTGGCGTCGCGATCTCCTCAATTCAGAGTTGGGTAGATGTAACCGTAAGTTCTATGCTGACCGTTTCTTCTCTCGCACTTCTCGCTTATGGAACTTTCTTCCGGTTCCTTGCTTTCAAATATAAATGCAATGTCAGTCGCTATCTACTGTCCTCCTGATTACTCGTTCCTCTTTCTGCTCATTATTCACGTTTCCGTTCCTAATTCCTCCACACCCCGTAACCCCTTGTGTTTCAGTGGCTGTACTGCTGTGTATGGGGTGATGCCGATTAAAAACAAAAAACAAAACAAAAACAAACAAAAAAATGAAACAGCCGCTGATCTTACGCCGAAGGTTTCAAATAATTTACATTGGCGACGCATTCTTTAAAAAATGATTTTTTTGAAAAAAATCTTTTTACTTCTGTTTATATCAATATTATTTACATTTTCGGATGTTGACCTCATCTTGATTGTCATATTCACAACGTTTCGGCCGTTATAACCCAAGATACATGGCCCAGTTGATAAATTTGTTGGATGAAGTAATTCAGTGACTTGAACCAAAGAGTTGTGAGTTCAATACATGGCCACAGATAAGTGAAAAGCGGTAAAATAAAAAACTTGGAGAGTTGAGATATTAAATGGAAATAACTGAGATATCCAGAAAAGCATGAACATGAAACTAGAACAATCTATTCTAGTAGGCGAAATAAAGGGTTCGTTTGCAAATTGCAACGTATATCACATGAAGAAGGCTGCAGCGTATAACGGTCGAAACGTCGTGAATATGGCAATAAACATAAGGACAACAGCCCGAACAATGTAAATAATGTAAATAGTAAATGCTTCAGGCTTTTTCTTTCCAAGCAAAATATTTAATTCAAAATTTATATATATATATAAAAAATTAAATCAACGAAAAAGTTTAAAGAATTAAAGGAAGAATGTTAAAACAATTCCAAGAATATGTAGCGGCACATCAGTTTCGAAACACTATCGTATGTAGCAGTGTTAGTACTATTCTAATAGGCGAAATAAAGGGTTCGGTTCCAAATTCCAACGTATATCACATGAAGAAGGCTGCAGCGTATAACGGTCGAAACGTCGTGAATATGACAATAAACATAAGGACAACAGCCCGAACTATGTAAATAATGTAAATAGTAAATGCTTCAGGCATTTTTTTTCCAAGCAAAATATTTAATTCAAAATTTATATATATATATATATATATATATATATATATATATATATATATATGAAATCAAAGAAAATGTTAAAACAATTCCAAGAATATGTAGCGTCACATCAGTTTCGAAACACTATCGTATGTAGCAGTGTTAAGACATGACACTTTAAAGTGAGCATAGATATTCCAGTCTTAGATAAAGAATCATCATTTTCTTATGGCTCTTTTTTTTTAATATTAACAATAGTCCTTTTTTCGTCTGAGTTTGTGAATTAGACAAAAGGAAGGCAGAAAATAAAAAAAATAATAAAAGAAAAAGAAGATTTTAATGTCTCAGCTGATGTACCTTGTTGCCACACGCTCTGTGAGTAACTGTTGTCAGTCTACACGAACAAACAAAAAAAAAAACAAAGCGTAGGCGGATATATTATCTATCTGAAAAGGCTGTTGGTCTGCAGCAGAAAAAAAAATAACACGAACATCTTATGTAAATTATAACTAACAATGACTCAAGTTACTCTCAGAAACTCTACGTTGACTTGGGTCGCCACCCACACGCTAGTTATCCATACACGGAGCCAAGTCTCATCTAGATCTACTAGTTCGAAGTTAGCGCCACTGGAAATGAGTCAACTGACACACCGCCCATAACTCTGATTAATTTACACACACACATATATATATATATATATATACATGTTAGGAGTCTTTCTGTGTGGGTGGGTGATGCTATAACGCTTATAAAGTCATTTTGTAGTCAAAATTCTTATTAACTTTTCTACTGTACAAGATAAATATCAAACAAAATGTAAATGAATTCAAATTTATTCACGTTACAACATAGTTATAATAATAATAATAATAATAATAATAATAATATAATAATATTAATAATAATAATAATAATAATAATACAGATTCTGTAATAAAAGCAATTTAAATGTTATATTAGGTTGTACGTTATTAGTACCGACCGAGCATAAAACTCGAGATAACACAGTGAGCCAATATCGGCATTGGGAAATCTGAAAAGTTTATGGAAGGAAACTGCAAGAGATTGGTATGAACACCCCCCAGACCCCGGTGCAGACATGTAACAATTTTATGGGACGTTAAAATACACACAGACAAAACAAACAAAACTAATCATCCAGACACAGTCATCAAAGACCACAAAAACAGAATGTGATTTCTTATTAACATGGTATTTCCTGTAGAGTGTAATGAATCTTTCAATATCTTAAAAAAAAAAAAAAATCTATCAAAATACAAAGATCTTGAAATGGAAATCTCAAAATTGTGGAATAGGAAGACATACATAATTCCAGTTGTGGTTGGAGCCCTCGGTTTGATTGGAAATGGGTCCGATAGACTCGGTGAACAGATTTCTGGTAGACTGTGCCTTAAATAAATACAAAAAAAAATACTCACAAGTACAGATCGCGCATTACGAAATGCTTTATCTATGTAAAATGTGTGTGATGTCTGTTTTTTATTTATTTATTTTTTTTTTTTTTTAAAAAGGTGTCATTAGAAAATGTCGTGAAGTCATTTCTGACCTTAGGTCACTGGTTGGGACCTAGAAAGAAATGTGTATACAACAGAAATTCAACGAAAATAATAATAATAATAATAATAATAATATTCTTATTATTATTATTATTATTTCGTTGAGCGTCTTTACTCCGTAATGAAAGAAGCCAACAAATTCAAAATGGAGTTTCAAATGGGCGTAGAGATGCAACTACAGCACAATACACCGGCTGAAACTGCAAAATACCTAAAAAAGACAGCAAAGACGAATGCAACCGACCAGATACAGAAGCGATGGCAAGATAAACCGCTTCATGGCCAATACTCTGCCCGTACCAAACAAGCTGACGTAGACAAAACCCGTACCCATCAGTGGCTTCATAGTGCAGGGTTGAAAGCTGAAACTGAAGGTTTTATCCTTGCGCAGGACCAATGCTTGCTAACTAGGAATTATCAAGCACATATACTAAAATATTGTGTCAACCCAAAATGCAGATTCTGTAATAAATATCCAGAAACGATTGATCATCTTGTATCAGGTTGCACGGTGTTGGCACCCACTGAATATAAAACCCGACATGACAGAGTGGGCCAATATCTGCACTGGAAAATCTGCAACTTCTACGGGAAGGAAACTGAAAGAAAATGGTATGAACACCACCCAGACCCGGTTACAGAGATAGGACCTGTTACAATTCTATGGGACTACACAATACACACTGACAGAACAATCAAGGCCAACCGGCCAGATATTGTTATTAAAGACCACAAACAAAAACGGTGCCTCCTTATTGACATGGCAGTCCCTGCTGATTGCAATGTATCGTTGAAGATATTCAAAAAGTTGTCAAAATACAAGGACCTTGAAATAGAAATCTCGAAAATGTGGCATATGGGAACATCAACAATCCCTGTTGTAGTTGGAGCCCTAGGACAGGTTGGAAAAGCTTGCAGTAGACTAATTGAAGGGATTCCTGGAAGTCCATGCCTCAAGGAGATACAAAAAATTGTTCTGACAAGTACAGCCCACACCTTACGTAGTGCTTTATCTATGTAATTTAATTTTTTTTTTTTTTTTTTTTGTCAGTGGAAAGTGTCATGACGACATCTCTAACCTTGGGTCTCTGGGCGGGACCCGGAAAGAAATATGTAAACGCCAGAAATCAAAGATAATAATAATAATAATAATAATAATAATAACTTACATCGTAATTCAGTTTTCTTTATTTGGAACCCACGGATTTTTTTCAAAAAGTTTCCGATAAACTCATTGAAGGGATTCCTGTTAACCCATGCCTTAAAGAAATAAAAAATGAAGCCCGTGAATACAAATACGAATACAAAAAATTGTACTCACAGGTACAGCTCACGTATTACGAACAGCTGTATCTATGTAAATTGTGTGTGATCTTAGTATTTTTAACAAAATGATCAGTAGATAATGTCATGAAGCAATTTTGGACGTTAGGTCTCTTGTTTGTACTCGGAAGGAAATGTGTATACAACAGAAATAAACGGAAATAATAATAAGTTACATCGTAATTCAGTTTTCTTTAATGCAAAGATTATTGTCAGTATTTAAGCTTTTACTATAAAGGAAGCGTTCGGCATTCATTGATCGAACAATTAGCGATACTTTCGGTTGAAATTTATAAAAAAAAACTTTCCCTTAAAAGAAAATAGGTTCCTTAAGTCCACTGATTGTTATCGCTCTTTCCAGTATTGATGAGGTTTTCCTTCCTAATCTCTCCTTTTAAGATAATGTTGAAAGTCCATATCTGGATTATGTCACTTTTTACCCTTCTAGCTGTGTGTGTTATCTATTTGTATGCACTGCTGAAAGTCTTCAAGGTTTCTGTTATTTGGTGAAATTCTTTGGTTTTTTCTAATGCCAGTATATAAAAATCTGAAGAATTATCATTTTTAAGAGAGTGAGATTTTTGTGCCGTATAAAGCGATATTTAAATTTATATCCATAAGAGAAAAAATTAAATTTTGCATACAAAAGTTATTAAAAATATAAGCTACTTAAGAGTGTTATTGACACCTTTATGAAGGTATTACTTTACGAAGATGGATTAGCAAGTCAAAAGACTAATGCGTACATATTGAATTTGGATCTGAAAATTTCAATTGCAAAATGTTTATATAAATTAAACGAGTTATTTCATTATTTGGCTACGAACTTAATAATGTCCTCCTATATATATATATATATATATATATATGCCCATCTATGTTCATATCTATCTATTTATCTATAAAAAATTTCATATCAATCAAATTAACTGAGTCTCTCCATAGATATCTAACTATATGAGTAGAAGATACTGAAATCAAGACCAATTGTCGACAGTCTATTCATGAGTGAACACAAATTTCAGGTCACTCTTTTTTACACACTCTTTAATCTCTTTTTCTCATAAATATGGCATTTCTTAAAACTATATTTTAACACACACACACACATATATATACATATATATATATATATACACATATATATACACACACGCATACAAACACACACACACACTATATATATATATATATATATATATATATATATATATATATATATATATATATATATATAAAATACAGTCTTAAGGTGTGCTATATTTATGGATAAAGTGCTCAATATCAGAGAGCATGTAATATAAAAGTGAACAGTGAAGTCAACACTTAGAGGCGACAGTCTGTTTCATGAAAAAAAATGTTGACTTCAATGTTCATATATATATATATATATATATATATATATATATATATATATATGGTTAGATGAATAAATTGTCGTCTAAACTATGCCAAAATGAAAAAAAAAACACTGACATCTTATTTTAACAGATATATTTAACAAAATTATACAAAAAATATCTTGAAATATTAAAGAGTAAATTTCTTCAATAAAATCACCATTCGCTTCAACCCTGGCCTCCAGACGACTTCGGAATCTTCTGCAACTCTTCTAGACGGTCTCCTTGTTTAAGTGTTTGTATGCTGCAATAATCGTTGCGTTCAGTTCGTCTTTGGTGTTACAAGGAATTTTGTTGGTCTTTCGCTCAACTGCGCCCTACACATAATAATCAAGAGGGTTGCAAGTCTGGGGAGTTAGGTGGCCGGATGTAAGGTGTGATATGGTCACATAAATTGTCTGTCAGCCATGTCTGGATCATCCTGCTTCATGATGAAGAGTCCTGTTGCCAGATATGGGGCTTCCAGCAGATACCGTCTTAACCCAGGACAGCAGTACCTCTTCAAGCCATTTGATATTGGCCTCCGTGTTGAGTCTGAGGCCCTGTGGGAAGGTGAATGTAGGCATAAGACCGCCTTCACTAGTGATCGCAGCTTACCCTGCTATACTGTGCAGTCGACAAAATAAAAAACAAACAACGCGCATGCGCGAAATTAAAAATATAAAACGCGACAATTTACCCATCGCACCTCGTACATATATATATATATATATATATAGTCATCAACAGACAGACTGTTTCGCTGTATCTCTGCTGATCAGTGTGGTTAGACATCTGATTGCTTCAAGCCGGGATCGAAACCCGACCGATTTGATATCAGTCAGAGATTCTCTCCCAAGCTATCGTCGCACGGCAGGGAGTATGGGAAATTTTGACGTTTTTACTATCAGACGTCAGTGGCTAGGAGAGCTCGTTTCTAGTTGAAGCAGGAATTAATATATTTTGTTTATACGTGTACAGTCATTTTTTTTACTAATATAAATGTTATACAGTGTGCGGCAGATGTACCTCCAGCATAAACCCTCCAGAAATACCTCCCACATAATGGTAAGACATCATTGCCACTCATGTGAGAGGTATTTCTTGGAGGTATATGTGAAGGTATTTCTGTCGCACACCCTATTTAGTGAATACACGTCTTTGAGTATACATTCTTTTTTTAACAGTATAATTGATGTCTACCGGCCTAGGCAATCGATAGAATTAATGAAGAAGATCTGCTTTTTGGCAAGCTTCGAACTGTGCCTGTGTATTGTGTATATTCATAGGGAAAGGGTGATCAGCATCTGAGTTTACAGATATAAATAGTGTGAACATAAGATTTAACACTGCGTCAGCCTAATACTTTAATAAGAGCCATAGACTATACACATATATATGCGAGAAATAACAGATACATAATAATACTTACCAACTGCATAACATCCACTATCCAGCCCATTTAAACAGCATCAAAATGGTCACAACCACTTCCAAAACTATTATGGATATGATCAGAACCAAAAACACTCATAATAGTATTTCAGAAGTAGATATATATAAAACAAATGGCCAAAACTGATTCTCATAATCTTCCTCCGTATGAATCCGAATACCTCGTCGCCAAGTGTTGTAGAGTGGTTTCACAGTGGAGGCTTGTATTTGTACTAAGTCGGTCCAAAAATAGGTTCGACGTACAAAACGTTAGGAACTTGATATAATAGGTATAACGCAGAGTAATCTAGTTGTTGTCGCTGATACTTTAGTATCCGACTAACGGTCGTCCGACATCGACTGACTGACCGAACCCACTGAGGGACTCCTACTACTCCTACTTATTATAGGTGCGAGAGTCTATTAACAATAGAATAGGTGTGTTCCACTATAACACATAATATATTGGAGAAACATGCAGAAATGAAAAAAAAAATCTATGAACAAAAAAGGGAACCCATGCATAAAAATTTATCAAATACACTAGTCATACACAGGAATAACTTTTGATCTAAAAATATGCCACCCTTATCAAAAGAGAAAGTAATTTATTCAAAAGAAAAAATTCTCGAGAGTGAAGCTATCAAATCTTACCAAAATATAAATTTACGCCCTGGTTTCTTTCTAATCTCACCTTTCCTGAAAGAATTACTACTTTCTCAAGCCAACATACACGACCACAAAAATGTTAAAAAGTCAAAAGAGAACAGTTAAATTCATTACGTCATGTTGTTGAAGATGTACAACACATACGTCCATCCCAAACCATAATAATCTGATCACAATTTAAAAAATATTCATTTATTATATATATATATATCTTAAATATTAATCGCTTAATTTTGTCTTACCAGACTTTGAATTATGTCATTTTGTGTCCTCTAAATGTTTTGACTGACTTTTCAAACACTTCATGAATATTTATGAACGTTCTTAAATTTAACATCCAATGATATCCTTGCTCTAATATAGAAACACGTGCAACAAAATAAGTCCTAAATTTGCCTTTGTTAAAGTAGCTCATCGGAGAGAAACGCATAGGTTAAGAATATTTTTTCTTAACTTTTTTATTAATTATGTTCCTTTTTATATATATATATATATATATATATATATATATATATATATATATATATATATATATATATATATAAAGATAAAAGAGAAGCACAAAACGTTTTGGGTTATAATATGGTTTTACTTAATATATATTATATTTTATTTATATTTTTGTACTGGTGTTTCTGGGTATTGTGACCTTCATCAAGAGAGGAATGGTAATTTATACATATTATTTAAAGGAATTCATTTTTCTTATATTTTAATATGTTTAACCATTGCGCTTTGTGTGTGGTATCAATCCAAATTCTTCTTGGACTAGTGGAAAATCTTTCCTTGCTTAATGATAATAAAACAATTAGGATTGGTCAGAGAAAGAGGAAGGTTTTGATCTTATCTTTTTTAAGCTCTCTCTCTGGGATTTTAAACCTTTCACCATTCTTTTGTATTGTGTAAATGCGTTTTTGTTAGTATGTGCATATATATATATTTTTTCTCCATACATATATATTGTTTCATTAAAAGGAAATATATATATATATATATATATATATATATATATATATATATATATATATATATATATATATATATCAAATATGTGGTCTAGTTCAATTTATATTATAATGAATCATTCATACAAAAAGTAAATTAGTAAAGTTAATGTTATAAAATGGCAAAATCCGTTCGTTAACTAAATTTTAAAGATTCATTAACCTACTAATTAGTCGATGAATGTTATGATCCTTGTTTTTTAAGGTCTTCTTTAAATACGCAAGTACAGTATCATCAGACATGAAAAATTATTTTGTTTTTGATAAAATTTAGGTAGCATCCGAAACGAAAAAATATAATGCGAATCGAC
>CAHIKZ030005066.1:4362500-4395000 GCA_903632075.3 Acanthosepion pharaonis
ACCTTCTCTTGGGTGTCGTCTCTGGCTTAATATTATATCATCAATAAACGGTATGCTTACTAGATGAGAGAGTTGCGTATCTCCCACAAGGAAAAGTTGAAATATCTGGCAAATATTAAGAGAAAGAATGTTTGGAGAATTTAACAATCACAAGGATGAAGAGGAGAAGAGAGAAATCGCAAGTAGCCTACAGGATGAATTCGTGTAAATCTGTGTCAGAGCGACGACTATGAAGTATATTAGAGGGGAAAAAATTGCTTAGGGTAACAAAAAAAAAAAAGAAAGAAGTCATGGAGAGCCATGATTGTCCACGCCCTGAAGGGACAGGGCAAATAAAATAAATTGGAAGTTTAAGTCCAAGTAAGGTGGAGTTATGGATAGCGGTTGGGATTGAGGAATCAGAGCAGAGTTCGAATTCTAGTCGAATCCATTACATTCACTTACGTGCTAATAACATTGGAACTGGGTTCTATAGCCTTGGATGGCAACTGGTCTACCGTTGAAAGAAATGGCAACCTACTGCGGGAAAAATCTGCCTCGTCAGTCATGTATCGAAAGATACATGATCGCCTAAGTGTGTATCGCGCATGGTACATAACTGACTGATACGATTTTCCTTTTGAAAATACGTTCCGCATTTTAACTGTTAGAATTTGAAATAATTCAAATTTTATAAAACAAAACTTCAGAGAGGGTGAATCACAAAAGAATAGAAGGTTTACAGCCACATAACGTTAAACACCATTTCCTGTACGAACACCGAAGCTAAGCAACGTCGAACCAAGTCAGTACCAAAATGGGTGTGCGTTTCGGAATACCAGGTGCTGTAAGCTTGTGTGTGCGGGTGGTGTAATGAATAGTGGCTCGGAATTGTTAATCGAAGAGCCGAGTTCTAATTCCAGCTGGCTTCGTTATATTGACACGCGCAAATATCTATGGGGAAAGTTAGGAATTCACCTTTTCTCCCCAGCTATGGATTAATTAGCATAGCTTTTATCACTACATCATTATCTAAAAAAAATTCTTATAATCTAAAAATATTTTTGGCTTTAAATAATCTGCAAAGGGTTGATAAACCGTAGAAAACGAATGAGTCAATTAAAAAATAGCTGTAAGAAGCTAAAAGATACATGCGTAAATCCCGAAATATTTTACTGGTAAGATTCTAGTACTTTTAACTGACTGAATTGAATGTTGATGTATATTGATGAATGTTGTGTCCCTCTTTTTATATGTCAAATAATTTTTTATCCACCTTTGGACTCCGAACGTCAGCCAAATCAAGGGTATGTGGTTTCGAGTCTTTCTTCAAATGTTTTCTTCTTGCATGCATGTAAGAGATTTTATCTCTCTTCTCTTCATATAAGAGGATTATTTTAGAAGAGTTATCTTAGTGTCTGTTCTTATTCCAGCAAACCGCATTGTAAAAGTGAAAATAAAAAAACTCCCAAAAGTACAAATGGTTACAGATGCGTTAGGGACCTTGCAAAGAAGTTTTATGAATGGAAATCTGAGGGAGAATTGTGACTGTAAACTTGACAGCATTACTAACATCAGTAATAATTCTAAATGTTTTCGGTGCTAAGGAGACTTGTTACTTTTTCGTCTCTGGTAAAAGCCGCTCGATACTACTGCTCTGAAAACCCGACGAGTACAGATAATATTAACAATTTTATTTCAACCTGTGTAAATTCAAAGAGTCTTGACATATATGATATCATAATTTTTAAAGTAGAAATTGTGATGTGAGGGATTATCTCTGGCTTTTCGTAGGTTAGACCTTTATAGAGTATCCTACTAATCAGCTGTTATACATGAGTGTAAATCCAAAGTTCGGTTGGGTTTGTTACAGTTTTTTGTGTATATCATGTAACTAGTGAGTTAGTCCAAATGCCTTGACTCGCTTTATCGTCTACCAATAGAAGGTTAACCAATCAGAGGCTGCAGAACATTCTATCCGTCGTGTATAAAGGCGGCCATTTTTGTTTACCCTACCCGAATGACCAGTTCCCAACTTGTCAGGCGAAGATGACAGAAGGAAGTACTACGCTCTGCTACTTTGCTGCGATATCCACTGCTCACTTGAACTACGCTTTCCTACTGTCTCCGAAATATTCACTGCTAATCTCTGGATTCTATACTCGAAGACGACCGTCATGAATTTATAACAGGTTTCCCTTTCCTGTTCACGTTGGTGCAACAACCGACATCACTGAAGGCCCGATTATGACTTTGGTGACTTTGAGGTCACCTTTTCAGTCAACTTTCGGCACTTTAAAGTATTTTGATATCCTGTGATGGCACAAATTACAAAACTTGCTTTGTTATTTCTTACATTGATTGATTTGTTTTCTACGGTTTATCAACCCATTGCAAGTTATTTAAAGATAGAAAATATTTTTATATTGTAAGAATTTTTTTTTTTTATATAAAATGGTTTAGTGATACAAGGCTTTCAATTGCGAGTCATTATCCATTACATCACCCGCACACCCAAGCTTACAGCATCTGGTATTCTCAAGCGGTCACCCATCTAGTTACTGACCAGGATCGACGTTGCGTAACTTCGGTGATCGTACGGTAACGTTACTTCTTACGGTGAACCCATTACATATTGGCGTCACCACAGATCATCTCTAATAAAGGAGTATATTATATATATTTATTTGTGTGGGCTGAAATTACTTATTCTTCACCATCTAGTCATGATAGCGTACAAAATCGTTTACGGTGTTTTGTGGGGTATTACAATGTAGCCACTTTCCTATAAATGCCACGATGCAAGCCTATCGCTTCTCCATTGCTTTTTCCATTTCAAATTTTCAATGTTTCACCCTTTATTTCCACCAGTTCAAACATTTATATCTAGAACTCGCCAACCGACATCATCGGAGCCAAATCGACCAAATTTTCCAACTGTAAAGTGGAGGTTCCAATTTTTTTTTTTTTTTTAACTAAAACTGCTAATTTGTGGAACAAACTCCCACCCGGGGGGCGGGGGGACTACCCGGACACTACAATCTATACCTTGCTTATCTTCAAAATCTCCATTTTTTTCTAACTCCTCTTACATCCATATCACATACCTCATTCAATAACGCTCTAAAATAAGTGACTCTTGAGCCTTCTATATGGTGAACTTTAGCAAAAGCACATTAAACATTATAAAGGAAAGTAATGATATTCAACAGGAAATAATCAACACACACACACACACATACACACACACACACACACACACACACACACACACACACACACACACACACACATATATATATATATATATATATATATAGGAGTAATCGGTTGGTACAATCCAGGTGAGTCCTATTAACACAACATAGAATTTGAAATATGTTAAAACTGACTCACAAAAGAGCACTCAATGTTTATTCACAATAAACAGAGCAAATTTACTTTACAATTGGAGTTACGATACCTTTAGTAAATGATCATTTCCTAAAGGTATCGTAATTGGAGACAGTTTGAAAAATTCTGCGAATTTTAAAATTAAAATTCGTAGGTGAAAATGCGCATTTACTAAAAGTATTGTAATTCAATTGCAATATATATATATATATATATATATATATATATATATATATATATATATATATATATATAGTCATCCGCAGACAGACTGACTGTTTCGCTGTATCACAGCCCTTCAGTGTGGTTAGACATTCAATCGCTTCAGGCCGGAACCTGACTGATTTTGTATTAATCGGAGATTCTAACCCTTAGGCCACCGATGCCCGGAAGAGAGAAAGGCGAATTTTCTGCGTATTTATTTTTCATAAACACTCCAGTCACTCGGAGAATTGAATCAGCTAAAACACAAAATATGTTAAACGGCCTGAAAAATAACATACTAAAAACGGACGTATGAAAAAATGCTCAATGCAGCAGTTGAGAAAAATATATATGCAGAGCAATCTAATACAAGAAAAAGAAGTAAAACACTGTATACTAGTGCACTCTACTGTGGTTTCAACGCTAGGTCTCGTCAGGTGTTGTACAGCCACTTGTTATAATGTCTAGCAATAGGTCTTTGCAAAATATAGTAATTGCAGGGAATGAACGTGCCAGACTAAGATAAATCAAGTAACTGTCTTTTCTATAAATACTTTCATGGTGACTGCTCCGACGTGCTACTTTCGCTAGTTCCCAGACTGCATGAATTTAAGCGTGCTACTAGGCTGGCATCATGATCCCACGAAACGGTTAAATGTCTCTTCTACTCCAATAGCTTCATGTCTCGCACCACTCGTCTGTGGAATTCCCTTCTTATTACTTGTTTCCCTGAGAGATATAATCTCCAACTATTCAAATGTAATGTCAATCGACATCTCCAGATGCCTTCATCTATTCCCGCTATCCTTATTTTTTCCTCTATCACTCCTCTTTGCACTCGCTCTCACTCACTCTGTAACCCCGTGCGTACTAGTGGCATTCTGCCTTGCTTGGGATGAAATGCTTTTATATATATATATATATATATATATATATATATATATATATATATATATATATAATAATAATAATAATAATAATCGACTCTCCCGTCGAGATTCGACGTATGAGGGTCAAGCAGATTAGTTTCCAGGAAACCGACAGCCCGACACCGTCACATGAGTTTTGATTATAGTGGTGAAGGCCTCGTGCAGGACCATCCACACTTTTTAAAGGGACGAATACAGAGAACTGGTGCACTGAATGCTACAAGGTTCCCAAACGACCCTCCGCAGGTTTTGAATATATATATATATATCTTGTGAGCGCCTATCATAGAGCAATGGTTTGGCAAATAAACATGCAAACCTTTTGTTCATACGGTCTGTTCGATCTTGATTGAGTGTCCCACAATTTCGACGGTAACGAGTCAAGAGAAGCCGTGATATGTTCGATGCGCCTCCTGTCAGTCAGTGTTTAGCAAGCTTGACGTGCAAACATTTAGTGTCGCGAGATTGGTCTTCACTGTGTTAACTTCAAGTGCGTTTATAAACCTCTAGACTCTAGAGATTTATACACGCACTTGAGTCTAGAGGTTAGGGACACTTCGCAGTCGCTGTTTCGCAGTCTCATGTGCAATCACTTTCCGGCAGGCATCTAATTCCTCTTTCGTGACTCACCTAACCCAGGAGAAATTGGCTAAGAATTTCCACTGTCATATCACACCCGAAATGTAGCCTTCTTTTCCTTCAGGTTATCCAGCGAACAAGCCACCTGACGAGTCCTGGCGGTCGCTACCACGGGTAGTATATGGTAGAACATAGTGTTTTATCACTTTTTATCATATATATATATATATATATATATATATATATATATACACAAATTATTAACTGTTGAATTTCATTATTTTCTATTGAATATATGTGAACGAGTGTATATCTACCTATCTATGTATGTACGTGTATATATATATATATATATATATATATATATATATATATATATATATATGAATAAATTGTTTTTGTCTATATGAAGTGTTCTAAATTGTTTTTGTTTTTATGAAAAAAATTATAATAAATAATTATTGCTCTACTATCGGTATTAAACCTGCTTTTGATTTAATGCTGTGTATGTTAGATTTTATATATTATTTTAGTTCTCATTATTCCGATATTATATATATATATATATATATATATATATATATATATATATATATATATATATATATTTAGGCAGCATTTTTTATTGAAGCATGTTTCATTAAATAATATTGATTAAATATAATTAATATATATTAATATAATATATTAAATAATATAATATAAAGTTTTGTCTATTTATTTTATATAAATTCTTTTCACATCGTCCGATAAGCTTAATAACATTATCATTAAATGACGAAAGAAAATCACCGTATTGATACATATTTTTTTTACCCTATCTGAGCTTTCGGCTTACATAAGCCATTATGAAAGATGAAAATTACATTTCAATATATTAAACAATACACGGACAAAATAATAATGAGGTGATATTTTCGCTTCCAGCCTCTCGTATGCACAAGTTTGTCGTTGCTTGGAAATCTTCCATGTAAACAAAAAGACTCTCATTATTATATATATATATATATATATATATATATATATATATAGGAAAGCTAAACAATAGCCGAGTGAAGGCATATAAAAATATTTATAATGTATTCATTAATGTCAATTCTTCATGTCAAAAAGAAAATACAACTTTCTTAGCCCAAGAAAAGACTGGAACGCTCAAAAATTAAAAACAATAACATATCTAGAGAAAAACAACGAATAAATAGCTGCAAATATATTTGCAAAAAAATGTCGTTTTTTGACGTTCAACTTAACGTCAAAAACGACATTATTTTTGCACCAACCGAATATTTGCAGCTATTTATTGGTGCAAAAATAATGTCGTTTTTTGACGTTCAACTTAACGTCAAAAAAGGAAATTATTTTTGCACCAACCTAATAGCTACAACTGAAAGAAAAGAAATGTGATAAAGCTAAGGAGTGAGTGTAAAATGGAAAAAAAACGAAGAAAACGACAAATAATCACAACAATCTATGCGTATGCACATCCGCGCAGAAGATGAATAATGGACGGACGGGTCCGTATACGAAACTCTGGAGTCGGAATGCTGATGGTCACATCAATCAGCGAAGTGCCATAATATAAAAGCTCAAGCCCACTAGGTATGTCATGCGTTGTTTTTCTTTCTCTCTCTTTCCCTCTATCCGACCCGTAAGTATCAGATTCTCCAGGCTCTGTTAATTCCCCTCTCCAAGATCTCACACAAGCTGGCACAGTGGATAAAGGCGTTAGTTAGACCCTGTGTCAGGAGCCAAAGAATGTGAGTTCAATACCTGGTTAAAGCGGTGGAGAACTTGGAGAGGGGAATTAACAGGAGATAACTGATAACTGACATCCATTAGACATGGCACGTGGAACTAGAACAGTCTACTCCAGCGAGCGAAATAAAGGGTCCAGTTTGACATTCCAACCACCTGAAAAAGGCCGGAAGGTATAACGGCCGAAACGTTGGGATAAATATAGCAACAAAGATGATGATGATAGTCCGAGCAATGTAAAGGATCGCCTCGAAGCGGTCACAAAAGTGTGCATGCAGTGATTAGGTGGTTCTTGTTCATGTTCGACACGTCTACGATGACGGAATCCCATGAGTCGTAAGTATATATGGTGTATGGCTGGCATCTCTCACGATGACACCACAGATATAGTCGCACAGGGGATTCTAACCTGCTAACACGGAACGTTTGTTCAACGTTGCAGACAAGTTGTACCTTGGTTGCGGGATATATGACTTTCCGCCGACGTTAGTGTAACATTGCAATCAACTATTTTCCAGATCCCATAACTGACCGCCCATCCCCGACGTTGTGACAGCGTTATGTTAACGTTGTGAAGTGCTGTATCTGAAACAGTCAGTACTGGCCAAATAACAGAATAAATTATCTTTTAACAATATATATAGAAGTTATAACATATGTGATGTTGTGGCGGTTACACTTTAAAGTAGCAATCAACTATTTCTCTGACACAAACTTGGAAGTTAACATTGCGGGCAGGTTGTGAAGAGTCTACAAAAAATGTCTATGTCATTTACGTCCTGAAACAGATATTACGCGTATCGTTCCATATAAAACTAATAATAAAAATTTAAATGGCGAAACATGTGCTTCTCACTGACGCCGAGATTCGAACAGAGGTAAAGAGATTTTACAAAGCAGACCGCCATTGTCATATTAGGAAAATTGCTTTTGACGTTGTTGGAACGTTTCTGTAATATTACAATTAAACATTTTCCTGACCCCAAACTGAGCGCTAATTTTCGACGTTGTGACAGCGTTATCGTAACCTTGCGAAGTGCCTTAGTGGAAAAATTCCGCACTAGTCAAATAACATCAGAATACGTCTTCTTCCCTTAACAATATGTATAAAAAGTCTAACATTTCTTTTCGTACTTTTTAATTGAGAATCAATGTTTTTTTCATAATGAATGCTCGTTCTGTTTCTTGGAATTTATTATACATTTTCCATCAATGCTACAAAGCAACGTATTTACAAGGTAACGTTGCAGGCACATTGTGAAGAGTCTACAAAAATACGGTTACTGATAGATTTAATGCACACTGTTGAATGTAAACATAGATATGGGGCGTCTATTTCAAATACGGGTACTCACTATAATAACGTCTGAAGTAATAAAATACAGACATAATTAAAAATATGTACATATGTTTAACAATAAAACTGAAGTTTATTGAACAAAACAACATCCAAACTGAAGGATGGACTCAAAGTGGTCACGTATGAAAGTGAATGCAGTGATTAATTGATTTTGTTCATGTTCGTTAACACGTCTATGATGATAGAAACTCACAGGAGCCCGAAGTATTTATAGTGGATGGTTGGCGTCTCTCTCGATGACGCCCCATACAGTCGTACAGGTGATTCTAACTAGCTAACTCGGAACGTTCGTCCAACATCGCAGACAAGTTGTATCTTGGTTGGTGGGTATGGGACCTTCCGCCGGTGTTAGTGTAACGTTGCAATCGACTAATTTCCACATACCAAACTGATCGCTCATCGCCGACGTTGTGATAACGTTATCTCCACTGGTCAAATAAGGATCATATGTATAGACGGTATAAGGCGTGTTTTAATATCTCCCTGAAATTTATTATCTATTTTCCATAAATGCTACAAGGCAACGTATTTGCAAGTTAATGTTGCCAGTACTTTGTGAGGAGGGGTCTACAAAGATACGCATGCCGATAGAATTAATACAAACTGTTGAAAGTAGACCACTTGGGAATACCATAGGATATATACTTGGGTAAGTGCGGGTGGTGTAATGGGATAATAGGTCAGAGGGCCGAGTTTCAATTCCCGTCGGGTTCGTTATATTCACTTACGCGCAAATGCCCTTGGGAAAGGCATGAACCAACCTCTGACAATTAAAGCGATTTGATCTGACCGCGTTTCTTTTTACTTCTAAATAAAATTATTAAAACTTCATATATTCAAGCTAACACGGGAATTTTGTACAACGTGACAAATTCCTTGCATTTTGGCAGTGGGATTTATGACACTGTATGGCGTTGTTACTGCAACGTTGAAATGAACAATTTTCCTGACCCCAAACTGACCGCTCATTTCTGACGTTGTGACAGCGTTATGGTAAGCAGATCGCGATTAGTTTTTAGTAGAGGGCCGACGTTCTGTCCAGCATTTCTTCCTTGGAACAGGTTCCGGAGATGACTGGTGTTATTGTCGCTGACCTGATGTTATCACAGATGATGTCAAGTAATGAACTGCTGAAAAATTCCGCACTGATCAGATAATATCGGAATAATTTTTCTTCGCGAAACAAAATGTATAAAAAGTCTGACATTCCTTTTCGTACTTTTAATTGAGAATCACTAATTTTGATACTGAATGCTCGTTCTTTTTTGTTTTGGAATTTATTATCCATTTTCCGTTAATGCTACAAGGCAACGAATTTGCAAGGTAACGTTACGGGCACATTATGAGCGGGTCTATAAAAATACAAATACAGATAGACTTAATATACAGTGTTGAAAGTAAACATAGAAATAGGGCGTCTATTTCAAATACGAATATCCACTATAATAACTCCTGGAGTAATAAAATATAAACAAATCGATTCAAAAATATGTACATATGTTACGGACACGTTGTGAAGTGTTTACAAAAAACGTCTTTCAAAGCCTCTATGTTAACGTTGTAGAAATATTGTAGCAACGTCATTCTGTTCGCTGGATAACATGGAGGTTACATTTCGGGTGTGACATGATAGTGAAAAATTCTTAGCCAATTCCTCCTGGGTTAGGTGAGTCACGAAAGAGGAATTAGATTATATCAATTACACTAATTTTGTCTAAGCAATTCACCTCTGAAGATGATCTTGGATAAGATTGAAAGTACTTGGGAAAATAAAAGAAATAATTATAACTATGGCGTCTTTCTTAATCAGTTTTGTAAAAGCACTAAGATTGTTAATTGTTTCGTGTATGTGATAGGAATAAAATAAAAAATAGATAGCTATAATATGTCTAGATTATTCAACCAAATATGCTTGAATGAAGATATGCTGCTTAATATATTGTAGACGAACATTTTTGCATTCGTTCGGTATATATTCTTTATATATATATATATATATATATATATATATATATATATATATATATATATATATATATATATGTGTGTGTGTCTGTGTATCTCCAGGAAGTGAAAGTTAAAGAGTATGCGAATATTGTTAATGGGGAGGATTGGAGAAAGGACAAAAAAAAAAAAAAAGGAACAGAGTACAAGAAGACGGTTGATGCCGATTGACGTCGCATTTACATTTTTGAAGATTGTAGTTATCAGGGAAGCAAGAAATCGGAAAGGATTTTCACAGGTGGGAAGGGTGAGAAAAATCTGTTAGAGTAGAAATGGCAGTTGGAACTTGCTAGTTCAACAGTAAAACGCTGAGACCTAGTTGCCAATCTAGTAACACCCTTAAATTCATGTAGTCGGGGTATCAAGGATAAAAAGCTCATGAAAATATTTGTAGAACAGACAAAAGGAAGCTACATCACATCGGTCAGACGAGATGCCTGGACAGGATCTATTGAATAACAGATCTTTCCCTGGGTTTTGTCAATAATTTCGAGATGCATAATAGGAGTGCCTGACCAGATATGGCAACAGTATTCAATGCACGAACAAATGGTAGATTTATAAATGTCCAAGATGGACTCTGATGAGAAAACTTTATGGCACGACACACTGAACCAACCTTACTTGCACAGACGTAGCAATTGACTCGATATAGTCGCACCACTGCATGTCAGTAGAAAACCAGTGTTAGAACAGTGGAGATTAAATGAAAGCAATTTTGTTTTTAAGGCTTTAAAACTTACGAGTTATTTCTTGCCCCAGTTAACCACTGATTGAAGGTCCTTTTCAAGAGCAGCTGCCGGGTTTGCTTTGTGGGATCTGTCTGACTTGCTCATGAGACAGGTGTAAATCGTAGTGTCATCTGCATAAATGCCTAGTTTGGAACTGTTGACATCGAGGAAATGGTTTCTTTTATTGGCATCACATGAATTTAGCTGGGCCGAGTCAGTAAATTCTGACAAAGTTTGATCTTTATTTCCTGCTCATTTTATGTTCAATCTTCTTTTCTTTTTTATGTGCCGTGTCCTTTCAGGACGTTGGCGATCATAGCCCTCCACTTCCTCCTATCAGTTTTAGCTATCAACACGTTTTGTGTTTCTGCCAACTCCCCCAGACCATGCCCCGCCATTCACCTGCCCAAGCCCGCCACGTATGTCATGCGCTGCTTTCCTCTGTCTCTTTTTTCCCTCTATTCGTCCCGTGAGTATCAGATTCTCCAGGCCCTCCTTTCTCATCACGTGCCCCAGAAATTTCATCTGCTTCTTCTTTATGTTAAGCATAAGCTTCCTCCTTCTTTGCATCCTCTCCAAGACCTCATCGTTGCTCACACGTTCTGTCTATGATATCCTCAGCATCCTTCTGTAGGACCACATCTCTCGGCAGGGTTAGGGTTCGTCTCGAGTCTCTTCTTCCTCCTTGTGGATACCGTTCAACATTCGCTGCCGTATAGGAGAACAGATGTCACGTAGCAGCTCAGTACTCTTTACTTTTACCTTATTTTTTCTTTTTGTCACCATAGAACACCTCATGTTAGTAGGTCAGTACTCTTTACTTTGTGAGAGTTATTTAAGTTACCTTGGTGAACCGTCTCGTAGTTATTAATTGTAAATTTAAATAAATTTAAATTTATTTAAAATAAATTTAAATTTATTTAAAATAATTTTTAATTTATTTAAGTACAACGATCAATGATTTACTGCAAAGGAACATTCCTTTCAACAACTACAAGATTAAAATAAACTTATTTTTTGGCGTAAGCTGAGCCGTATGATGCTTATAGCTCTATGTTGATGAAAACCCATTGTTCAACGGATGATACTAGGCGAATAATAACGCAGATCGAGATATAAAGTTTTCAGCTATAAAAAAACATAATTTTACATGTAATCATTACCATGCCACAATTGGCTATTCATCTTGGCCAGCAATCAAAAAGAGCCTCGTAAAAGTATGCATCAACGGAGTCAATCTCCTTCACTGAGGCAGCGATGAGGACGTAAGTGAAAACGGTGTCCGTGTAGTCAATCTTTTACCGAACCAAACAGATGAAAATCGGAAGATGCCAAATTCGGATTATAACTTGGGTGGGTGCGGTCGGAAATGAAAGCCTGAAATTGCAATGTGATCCATAATCTTCAAGTCGATGTGGGCTTTTGGCGTTATCGTGTGGCAAGTCAAAGGTTGTCTTCTCTGGAATCTGGAAATTTGAGCTGTCATCTTAACCTGCGTCACAATGTAACAGTCAGATGTAACGTATTTCCTCTCACAAAATAGAGTCTACAACAAATCGTTTACTGTTGGCTGAATTTTATTTTCTCTACTACAGGAAATTCACATGTCGACATTCTATTATTTAAATTATTTGCATACGAACTATTGTCGCCATCATTATTGTTTTTATCAAAACGTTTTGGCAATTGTACCATCACGACTATATAAGGAGACTGTTGATCCCTGAGGGTCACTCGGAACGGATTACATGTATTGCTTTTTTGATTCCGGCTCCTAATGCTTCAACCACGTCTCGTTCCAGGTAATGATTCTCCCCAGGAAAAAAGAAAGACATAACATTTGTAATAACACTTCAAATTTTATATATATATATATATATATATATATAATCAGAAGAGGTGTTTGTAAAGCAAAGGATTTTTTTGCTTTAATCATACTGTCGTTTTACAGATATATTTTATAGATATCTGGGTTTTCACACACACAAAAACACATACGTATGTATATTTGATTAAATAGGGCTGACAAGGAAGATTGAATTTTTTATTTAGTTTTTCGAACGTGCTAACGTTTTTCCATTTTGTAAGTGAAAAACGGAAAAACGTAAGCATGATGGAAAAAGTAAATAAAAAATTAATTTAATCTTCCTTGTCTGCCATGTTGAAAAGAAAGGTTGCTGCGCAAATACACATTAATATATATATATATATATATATATATATATATATATGAATAAAAATGACAATAGGAAAACTGGTAATTGCTGACGCGTTTCGTCCAATGTGGACTTTATCAAAGCAAAATACGAAAATGAAATTAAATGAACAACGTAACTAATAAAAAAAACAAAATCAGAATTTACCTAGCAACTGGAATGTAGAGAAACGCTATTTTTCATATTTTTTTAAATGAAAAAATGACGTCAGAGATTGTCACGTGTGGAGAATATTGTCATTATATCTGTGTTGATGTATTCAACCATTTTCTTTCGATTTTATGAATCTGTTGTGCATATTTGTTTGTAAGAGCATTAATTTTGTTAAGAAAGGTGAAATAGGGAAAAAAGCCTGGGCGTAAATTAATATTTGGATAATTTTTCTATGGCGGCACTCTCCAGAATTTTCCTTCTGAGTGAGTTATTTTCTTTTTTTATGAGTGTAGCATTTTCAAAATCAAAATTATGGTTGTATTTATTTCTATGTATGACTATTGCATTAGCCAAGTTGTTTTTTGTGAGGTCTCTTTTGTGCTCATAAATGCGTTTTTTCAAACTTCTACTTGTTTCTCCAATATATGGGGAGGAGCAGTTTTGGCAATTTATTTTATAAATGCCTGCTTCAGAAATATTAGTGCTATTATTGTTTGAAGATCTTAGTATATCTATAATGGTTTTGGAGGTGTTTGTGACTATTTCAAGATTATTTAGATGGGATAGGTTATTCCAGAATAATGCAATAGTCATACATAGAAATAAATACAACCATAATTTTGATTTTGAAAATGCTACACTCATAAAAAAAGAAAATAACTCACACAGAAGGAAAATTCAGGAGAGTGCCGCCATAGAAAATTATCCAAATATTAATTTACGCCCAGGCTTTTTCCCTATTTCACCTTTCTTAACAAAATTAATGCTCTTACAAACAAATATGCACAACAGATTCATAAAATCGAAAGAAAAAATGGTTGAATACATCAACACAGATATAATGACAATATTCTCCACACGTGACAATCTCTGACGTCATTTTTCATTTAAAAAATATGAAATAGCGTTTCTCTACATTCCAGTTGCTAGGTACATTCTGATTTTGTTTTTATTAGTTACGTTGTTCATTTAATTTCATTTTCGTATTTTGCGTTGATAATGTCCACATTGGACGAAACGCGTCAGCAATTAAGTTTTCCTATTGTCATTTTTATTCATAAATATTGTCTTCTACCGATTAAATCGGAGAAATTTTCATATATATATATATATATATATATATATATATATATATATATATATATATATATATATGCAAAATTTCAGTTATAAATAAAATATGCCTGGGAAAGAACAATGGAATAAAACAAAAGGAAAATTATCTTAGTCGACGCATTTACTCTTATGAATATCTACCTTGATAAAATACATCACAGGACGAACTTAAGATATATATATATATATATATATATATATATATATATATAAAATATATCTATGTGTGTGTGTGTGTGTGTGTGTGTGCGTGAGTTAGAGTATTTGTAAAATTATAAACACAAAAACTCTATCAGAAAAGCCTGTCAAACGAAAAGCAATTTAAAAGGTAAAGAAAATATAGCGAAAATCAAGAAATCAACAAAAAAAATTAAAAAAAGGAAAAAAGGAAACATAAAGAGAAAAGGAAAGATATAGCAACAACGGGAGGCACCTACCCACGCAATAATCGAAAAGTACAAATATATATATATAAATATATATATATATATATATATATATATATATATATATATATATATATATATATATATATATATATATATATATATATATATATATACTTATATATGTATATATATATACACATATATATATACACGTGTATATATATACATATATATATATATATACACGTATATATATACACGTATATATACATGTATATATATATGATGTATATACACGTATATATACACGTATATATATGAATATATATATATATATATACACACATATATATACATATATATATACACGTATATATATATATATACGTATATATACACGAATGTATATATATATATATATATATATACGTATACATATATATATATGTATATATATACGTATATATACATACACGTATTATATATATAAATGTATATATATGCATGTGTATATATACGTATATATATATATATATATATATATATATGTATATATATACACGTATCTATATACACATATATATACACGCATATATATACGTATACATATACACGTACATCTACATAAATATATATGTATAAATATATATATACACACATATATATATATATATATATATATATATATATATACACGTATATATATATATACGTACATATATATACCCATATATATATATTCGTATATATATAGTCTATATATACATATATATATACACGTATATATGCACGAAAGTATATATACACGTATACATATATATATGCACGTGTATATGTATAGACGTGTATATATTTATATACGTGTATATATACACGCATATAATGATATATACGTGTATATTCATATATATACACACTATAGATGTTTATATATATATATATATATATATATATATATATATATATATACTATATATATATATATATATATACACGTATACATATACACCTATATATACAGTCGTATATATATATACATGCATATATATACACGTATAAAAATACCGATATATATATATATATATATATATATATATATATATATATATATATATATATATATATATATATATATATATATATATATATATACATACATATATATATATATATATATATATATATATATATATATATACATACACGTATATATACAGGTATATATATATATATATACATTTACACACACACACACACACACACACATATATATATATATATATATATATATATATATATATATACACGTATATACATACATTCACGTGTATATATATATATATATATATATATATATATATATATATATATATACACATACACGTGAATATATATATACACGTATATATATACGTGTATATATATGTATATTCCATCTCCATACATACACACTGTCTCACTACTAGTAAACACATTTTGAAATATACACACACATATATATATACAGGTATATATATACACAGATATATATATATATATATATATATACATGTAGAAGTGTATGTATATATATACATGTATTTATACATACATATATATATATATACATATATATATATATACATATATATATATATATACGAATATATACATATATATATATATACATATATATATATACATATATATATATATATATATATATATATACATAAAGGTATATATATAAATATATATATACCTACACGTATATATATATACATATATACGTATAAATATATATATGCATACATGTATATATATATATATATATATATATATATATATATATATATATATATATATATATACACGTATATATATACATACACGTAATTTTTTTAAGCATTACGCCCTGAGCAAAACGTGAAGCCACTAGGATGCAGGGGGTTGCAGAAGATTTGGAGCGAGAGCAGATAGGAGTGATAGAAGAAAGTATGAGGAGAGGGATAGTGGATAGATCAAGGTAACTGGAGATGTCGATTGACATTACATTTGAATAGTTGGAGATTATAGCTCCCAGGGAAACAGTAATAGGGACGGGTGTTCCACAGGCGAAAGGTGCGAGATATGAAGCTATTGGAGTAGAAGTGACGGCTACATTTAAAAGTTTCTACAGTGAAAGTGTGAGAGCGGGATGTCAGCCTCGTAAGGCGCTTGAATTCATGAAGTCTGGGAACCAGTGAAAGAAGCTCATCGGAGCAATTACCATGAAAGTATTTGTAAAAAAAGACAGAGAGAGGCGACGGTGCGTCTGTGAGAGAGTGACTGTAGACGAGACGCCAGATCAGGGCCAATTATATTACATATCCGCCTCTGGATCTTGTGAAGGACTCCGAGGTAAACAGAAGGTGCACCAGACCATATATGGCAGCAATACTCTATGCAAGGGAGAATGGTTGATTTGTATATTTGAGGTATCGATTCCGGGGAGAAAAAACTGCTGGATGATGTGGCCCTCATGGTGGTCATAGAGGGGGAGAAAAACTAAAACTGTTCTGAGGTTGCCGAACACTTCCAGGTTTCTGATGAACGCTTCCAGGTGTTTTTATTTCACCTGCACAGCATAAAGAAGGCGTACAAGTCGAGCAAGTGGGTAACTCACACACTGTCCGAGCCATCAAGCAACGAGTGACAGCATGTTTCTCGGCGCTTTCTCGGTATACCCATATTTAATCAAGGTTTCACCAGTGACACTCCCAAGTGTGCCAGATATTGGTTGTCACCACGGGACACTATGTCTCACACCACAAAACCACCTCTACACCCAAGAAAAATCATGCTCTATATCTGATGGGCTAGTCATTAAGTGGTGCACTATAAGCTGCTACCAACAAACTAAACTTGTGGGTTTATATTTGCAGTAGTTGAAACGTGTGCAACGGACACAGAAAGAGAAGGGACCAACATTGGTTAATCGCAAGGGTGTAATGTTCCGCCATGACAATTCAGTGATTCGTGTGACGCGGGTGATCAGGAATAATATACGGCGACTTGGCTGGGAGACACCGTGCCATCCACGTTACTCTCCAGACTGTGCGTCGTTTCCATGGACAAACACCTTCATGGGACTTCTTTGCGTCAAATACACCTGCGTTGCGCAGTTTCAGATACGATGGCAAAAGATTCTGGATGGTGATGGGGATTAATTTGAGGACTAACAGTATGTCAAATTAAATTAAATAAAAAAACGGAAGGGACTTGTTTGGTTACATTTTATAAATACTTTCATGGCAATTGTTCAGGCGAGCTTTTCGCTTTAGTACTTTGCATTTATGAATTGGTGACAAGGTTTCATCATTTTACAATTAAAATGGCTAGATAGAACCGTAAGTTCTATGCTAAAAGTTCCTTCTCGCTTATGGGATTCTCTATCAGCTTCTTTCTTCCCAGTTATCTTTGATCCTCAAAAATTTAAATTCAATGTCAACCGTTATCTTCTGCATTCTTAATTCCCGTTCATTTATTGTTCTCTCTTCGCATTCTCTCACACTCAGTAACCTCTTGCGACTTAGTGCCTTTATTGCCTTGCTTAGGATGAAATAAAAATGCTAATTTTAATCTAATCGTCACTGTATGTTCAGCGTTTTTCAATGTAGAATTGTAAACAACGTTTAGTGTATTTCATGCCTCCCCCCAAATACAGAGAGATTGAAAAAAATTCCCCATTTTGAAATATTTATGATGTATTTATTAACTATAATTTTTACAAGAAATAGATATGAGAGGAAAGCGTTTAGCATGAGGTTTTATTTAAAATTCGATATGGGCTCCAGATTTCGCTCCCAGCTTCTCGTGCCGCCTAGGAACCGCGTCAACTGATTTCATCAGAAACTCTTGTGGTATGGAATATATAACTTCTTGTATTCGCCCTTCAAGTTCTTCCAAATTCTTGGTTTTAGTATAGTAAACTTGCTTCTTTAACCAACTCCAGAGAAAAAAGTCACAGGGCGTTAAGTCAGAACTCCTGGCTGGACACTCATGCGTAAAATAGGGGGTTACTTTTCAATAACTCTGTATATGTATGCTGAGACAGTATTTCGCTGTATACTTAAAAGGATCGCGCGGCATACTAGTACACGCCAATTGAGAATCCCTGGTATGCACCAATAGTAAGAGGAAAAATAATAGTTTTGATTTGGTATAGTAGAGTTGCTCCTTTAACCAACCCTAAAAAAAAGTTATAGAGTATTAAGTCAGGACTCCTGGTTGGCCACTGATGCATAAATAGAGAGTTACTGTTTTTATATATATATATATATATATATATATATATATATATATATACATAGCAGCATGGCCCGGCGTTGCCCGTGCTTGATTCAAAAATCGACTCATACAGCAATCGCTAACACTTGACTTAAAATATTTTTGCCCTTCCTTGCCTTTAAAGGAGTGCCCTTTGCCGTGCTGATGTTGATACATGCATTACTTCTTGCCTCACACTGCGAATTTTTTCTAAGCTCTATACTCTCGCTCTCACTCTGGCCAGTAGAAAATGGCCGCAAACTACATGAAAACTGCCGTAGAAGCATGAAGAAATCGATTATTTCCACTATCGATGGGAGTTGGGAAATGCAAAGTCGGTCTTGGCCTTCCAACTAACTTGGGTCATGTGCATGCAAATTTTGTTGCAAATCTGTCGAAAATTGCGGGCGTACATTCGTTAATTCGTTATCCCTTACACACACACACACACATCCTGCCTTATATATATATATATATATATATATATATATATACGCTTCACCGTTAATGACGAAGCGCGTAATATTGGAGACATTTTAATTTGTCATTACACACACACACACACACACACACACACATATATATATCCGTTGTTATATAATCCAAGTGGATTCTAGTAATACAAAATATTAAAACTAATCCACAAAAAGAGCTCAATGTATTTATTATACAGACCAGAAATTAATACACACTAAAAATATAGGTAATAAATCCGTTGTTATATAATCCACGTGGATTCTAGTAATACAAAATATTAAAACTAATCCACAAAAAGAGCTCAATGTATTTATTATACAGAGCAGGAATTAATACACAATAAAATCCCAAATCACCCCATATATATGTATGAGTGTGAGCACGCGCACGCATCTGTGTGTGTGTGTATGTAAATCATGTGTATCAGTATTAAGCCTCAAATGGGATACTCATCGACCACTAAGGCGCCATTTACCCCTTCTTTACTATAAAGTCTAAAATAAAAAAATAAAAAAAATATGACAGCGGTAAAGACTACAAAAGAAAATGGCGGAGACGCCGAGAAGTAATGTTACCTGATACAAGGTGGCAATTATCCCTTACGCTAATCGTATTCAAGCTATTTCTTTCCTTATTGTTTCTTGCAACGTTTATTTCAAGGACCCCTAAATTACTTGTCATTTCTCTTCTCCTTTTGCAGGTTTGTTCTATTTCTTTATAGATTTTGTGATTTTTATGACATATTACCTTTCTAGCGAAAGTTCTGGTTAGAATAAAATAAGACCGTGCACGTGACCCGGAGGCAGACTTCCAGAAGTTCGCTTAGAGATGAGATAAAGCAAAAATATATATATATATATATATATATGGGTGTGTGTGTGAAAGAAAGAGAAATAATTAAAAAAAGAAGTTGTGACTAAAAAAAAATAAAATAGACACAGTGGGTGGGGTTAAGCTAAGGAAATTGATAAGGAATTCGGGAGGGGGAGAGAGAAGAAAGTATCAGATAAGTATGGAAAGATGTCAAAGATGAAGAACTGGAAGAGGAAAAGTGGACAGAGGAGGAGGAGGAGGGGGAGGAGGGGAGGGGAGGATGGGGGGGGGGAGGCGGAGGAGGAGGTGAAATTAAAGCCAAACTCATATGGATTGTAAGAAAATATCCAGAAATAAGTTTGTGCCCGTATTCTGGCAAAATAGAAATGCGTTCACGCACACACACACATATTTATTTATTCTAATATTGCTCTCGCTCTCTCTCTCTCTCTCTCTCACAAACCCATATATTTAAACAGTGTCGAAATAAAAATTGACAGTTTTACAAGCTATGAAGATCACTCTTAATGTCAAACTGGTAATCGTCATGCAGTATTGAGATCTATGTCTATACAATCTCTATATAGAAGCGTTTTATCTCCGATACTGAGCACTCTTAAACAATAATAAATTTTAAATTTCAAACAATATAATTTTTAACTTCGATTTTAAAGAAAGCCACACTTATTAAAAGAGAAAATTTATTTACTTGGATGGAAAGTTTCTGAGAGTGCCGCTATCAAGTCTTGCCAAAATGTTAACTTGCGCCACGGATTTTTTCAAATATCAGTCCGTCAGTTAAGTGCCACACGGTTGGGCGATCATGTATCCTTCGATACTGAATGACCAGGCAGAAGACTTTTCGCAGTAGGTTGCCATTCCTTTCTGCAGTAGCCTCGTTGCCAACCAAGGTTAAAGAACCCAGTCTGTCCTGTTCTTTAACAAATAGATGGGGGAGAAGCGATGGGCATTTATGCGTAAGTGAATATAAAGAATTTGAATGGTCTCCGGGTTCTCATTCCGAGTCGATATCCATTGCGCCACAACAGCAGAAACGTCCCCATTCCCAAACCAACATAGATGAACAAATTCTTTTTAAATTAAAAGAAAAAGGTTAGATCAAAACTTTCTATTATTTAAAATAAACAAATGTATAAAATTTAACAATTTAAAATAAATTAATATATAATAATTACATCTATATAAAAATAAATAAGAAAATGAAAATTCAACAACAACATTTACTCTCTTTCTACACTATTTACATTGTTCGGACTGTTGTCATCATCTTTATTGTCCTATTCACGACGTTTCGGCTTTTGTACGCTTCAGCCTTCTTCAGGATCTGTTTATATTTCTGAGAGGAGATATTGTAACTAGCTACACTATTCACATTGTTCGGGCTGTTGTTCTCACCTTTATTGTCATATTCACGACGCTTCGGCCGTTGTACGCTCCGGTCTTCTTCAGGTGATATACGGTGGAATTTCGATCGAATCTTTCATTTAGTTACACGTGTCATGCTTTTTTTGGATATTTCACCTCGTTTTTACCTACCTATGGCCAGGTATTGAACTCACAACTCTTTGGGTCACGTGATTGGATTAATTCAACTTTATCGACTGGACCATGTATCCTGAGGCACAATGACCGAAATGTCGTAAATATGAAAATAAAGATGAGGACAACAGTCCGAACAATGTAAATAGCTACAATATATCATTTCAGAAATAGATATTACTTTCATTTATTAGGCATTAATTTATATCCCTTAGCTCACTCCATAGTTTGCCTTAACTGTCAATTAACGTTAAGAATATTCTTTAGCGTTCTTAAATTAAAAAAAAAGCAAACAATGACGCTAAGAATATTTCTACTTGAGTTTATAAATACATGTTGGAAAATCATTACATTTGCCTTGATAAAAATTAATCAGAGGACGTAAAGTGTTTGTAAACCAAAGTATTTCATTTTTCTTTAATAATATTTTTGTTTTACAGATATATTTTATAGATATCTGGGTTTTCACACACACAAACACACTTACACATATATATATTTCATTAAATAGGGCTGACAAGGAAGATTTGATTTTTTTATTTAGTTTTTCCAACATACTTACGTTTTCCCATTTTGTAAGTGAAAAACGGAAAAACGTAAGAATGCTGGAAAAACTAAATAAAAAATTACTTAAATCTTCCTTGTCTGCCATGTTTAATGAAAGACGTTGAAAGAAAGGTTGTTGTCCAAATATATATATATATATATATATATGTGTGTGTGTGTGTGTGTGATAGATATGAAGATCGGGTGCATATATATATATATATATATATATATATATATATATATATATATATATATGTCACACCTCCATGTCACATATATATATATATATATATATATATATATATATATATATGTCACACATTATGGAATGGACAAAGTCAAACAATTATTTTAAGACATTTTTATGTTATACATTCTTTTTATAGATACAAATATTTAAGTAAATGCTCTGTTTTTAATAAACAGTATTAAACAACATTTACAGGCCTGAATGTCCGAGAAATTTTCACAGAAGATATTCGTCCTCCGACAGGATTCGAAACTATCCTATTGTGGCCAAATTGGTAAAGGCACGTCAAGCTAAATGACGGTTCCGGTAAATGTTGTTTAATACTGTTTATTATAAACAGAGCATTTACTTAAATATTTGTATCTTTAAAAAGAATATATAACATAAAAATGCCTTTAGATAGATAGATAGATAGATAGCTTGGAACCAACAATATCGCCGCACATCCACCTGAAACGTGAGACGTGAATAGCCGAGACCATTTTACACGACTCGGGTAAATGTTCACCATTTCCTCCACTGAGAATAATGTCTGTCTGTCCCGTCAGTTTTCTGACATTGGAATGTTGGATTGTTCATAAGAGACAGTTTTTAAATGTTGAAATAACTGTGTTAATTAATCTTTTACTTATTTGATTTTGAAGTTTATACTTATTTATTTATTTACTGTTTTTTTTTTTTATATCTGATAATTCGTGTATATTTTTCTCCATATTGTTATTAACTATTAAACAGTTTAGTACCCCTACCGGGCATTTTGATTTGCTTCATTAAATTGTGTACACACACACACACACACACACACACACACACATATATATATATATATATATATATATATATATATATATATATATATATATATATATATATATATATATATATATATATACACAGGGGGGAACAAATACTGTACACATGCAAATTTTTATTTTATTGTATTCCCAACTAATGAATAATCATACCTTTCATATAATTAACTGGATATAGATGCATAATAACTAAATATGCATAAAAAATAAACTTATTTCCATTAATCCTTTGAGAGACCACTCTCTGTCTTCCATCAGCATGACTGATGCTATCCTCCAAGAAAGTGACTCATTGCGTCTTTGTCAGGCTAACGTTCTCAGCTGGTATGAATTGGAAAGACTACATAGATTCCATTGCTAGATCAGCTGTAAAAAGTTCGGCTCACTGTATCGGGCGAGACAGTTCTTTCTCTCTGGAATCTATCTTACATATCTATAAGTCTACCATTCGTCCATGATTAGATTATTGCTGGCAAACATGGTCCAGTGACCCTGTTATTTACATGGAGCTCCTTCCTAAGCTCCAAAGAAGTAATATCATTAGTGCTGATCTAGCGGCTCGGCTTCATCACTTGGCCATTGCCATAAGGTTGCCTCTCTCTGCCTTATAAATACTTTCATGGTAACTCATTGGATAAACTCTTCGTTATGTTACCATGACTATATGGATTTAATATATATATATGAAGAAATATAGTCTTAAGGTGTGCTATATTTATAAGATAAAGTGCTCAATATTAGAGATAGAGCGTGTGTAATATAGTGAACATTGAAGTCAACGCTTAGAGGCGACAGGCTGTTTTCATGCTAGACGCAATCCTTGGTATTAATGCGTCTAGCATGAAACAGCCTGTCGCCTCTAAGTGTTAACTTCAATGTTCTCTTTTATATATATATATATATATATATATATATATATATAAAATTTATAGTGGGCGCTTTTTACTTTTAATATAGAGTTTAATCTCTTCTCAACTGAAGTGGATGACCCCCACACCACACCACTTTCTCGCTGAAATTGTACAACAATGTCATAAGAGATTCTTTCAGTTTTGACACACTTGAGTATGAGATACGGGATATATTGCTGTCTCATATGACCATATCGCAAAGTCCATGGCATTAATACCAAGGATTGATTGATACCAAACTGACTTGTCAAAAAGATCTACAGAAACATCTGTTCTACGTCATATTGACATTGAATGAAGACAGAAAGATTTCTAAATGTCGTTGACACCCAGGGCAACATATCTGTCTACAATTTCTGGTAAACTCTGCTATTCACTCGCAGTCTCACCAAGAGCGATTTCGAAAGATCATTAAAAGCAGCAGCCCAAAGCATGACACCCGTTGGATTCTGCTGCTTGAAATGTGCTCTGACACTTCCGGGAATGTTTTCCGCTAAAATGGCGTAAGCCCCATCGTGTTGTTCGCTGACCAAAGCCTCCAGAGTAAAAAAAAATACCTTTCGACCAAACGTAGTCTTTGTCTGCAGCACGTTGCATCTACTCCGTTGTTACTTGGAGGTATTTGTGAGAAGGTGTCGTGTTTGGATCTTTTATAGTTTTAACCCTAAATTATCTTTCGCAAACCTTCTTAGCAACTTATCTGAAATATCCGAATCATTTGAGATCTTGCTTCTTCGTGGATTTCACTTCACACTTATTGACAGTTTCTGTCACACACCGGGAACTAAATCTATTGACAGATAATGGTGCGGCGTTTTCTTCAGAGCAATTCTCGCAGTTTATTAAAGAAGTGGGGTGTGCGGCTTCGGTTCCGGTGCGCCTACGTGCCGGCTGGAAACGGCATAGTAGAAAAAAGCCACCGGTCTATAAAAGTGATTGCAGCCAGGAAGCGATGTTCGATCCCGTGCGAGGTGACTGGTGCGTTAAGGGGAACGAGCTCACCGTTTGGGTGGATGCCAGCTCGTTGGCCATGGGTGTCGCACTTGAGGATAACGGGTCCATCATAGAAGACGCCTGCTGGTTACGACCTGAAAAAAAAATGATTTCGTCTCTTTCTCTCCTGCTGTCGTAGCGACAGACACAGTCTCCACTTCTGAGACTGAAAAACTGCCCTCCTTCTCATTCCAGCCCTTTACATAGAGCTTGGTAACTCACCTATGCAAAACACCAACAAGCCAGCTACCAATCACAGTTCCAGGAATTGGATTTTTTTAAGGCCGTTTGCTTCATTTGTTAAAAATCATATCTCTGCCACGCAAGGCAGTAAAGCCAATAAAATACAAGAGTTTACTGAGCGTGAAAGTAAAAGAAAAATAGAAACATTATTCAAGAACGGGAACAAAAGAGTAGCAACCAAGAAGATAGCAGGTAACAATTGATATTGCATTTTAATTTTTGAAGATCGAAGTTGGCTGGAAAACATGTAGCCGGAAGAGAGTTTCATAAGTGAGATAGAAGAAACTGCTAGCATAGAACTTACGGTTACATCTAGCCAATTCAACCGTACCACCACTCTAGTACTGCGCTTAAATTAATAAGGTCTAGGTACAATAGCGATGACTTCAATCGAACAATTACCATGAAAGGCACTGGTGGGAAAGTCAGAGAAGCCGAGATGCCAGGTCGGGAACAATAAAATTGCTGATTCTACTTTGGATTTTATCAAAACTCTCTAAATATACAATAGGAGCATGTCTTCATATGTGGTAGTAATATTCAAAGCATGGGAAAATGGCAAACTTATAAATATGTAAGATAGATTCTAGAGAAAAAATATCTAACTCGACTCAGTGAGCCAAATTTCTTAGCAGAAGAATTAGCAATAGATTTAATATAACATTTCTACTTAATATCATCTGACAATGTTAGCCCAACAAAAGCGCAACGAGTTACTCTCTCGTGGAGGTTAGTTTCAGCCATGTTGATTAGAGACATGTAGGTGTCTTTCAGGTTATTAGTAGAGAGAGGTTTCGTCTTGGAGGCGTTAAAATTCACAGCCATTTCTTGCTTCACTTAACAACTGCATGTTATCGTTTTTGATCAGCTGCCAATTTGATCTTATCGAACTGATCAGACTTACTGTCGATACAAGAGTAAATGGTTTTATCACCATCATGCATATCAAGTTATCTCATGTCATCAGGAAGATCAATTGATGAAAATTAAGAACAAATAGGCCAAAGTATAGAGACATCCGGGTAGGGGCAACTGCATTAGTACAAAAAGATCTCGTCTTGAAACTTTTCCACACTTTAAAAACAGCTGTTAAACAAAAATGAAATTGATTTATCAACTCATATTTCTTCCTACTAGCCATTTTCAAGGCGGCAATTTTATCACGTTTTGTTTGAGCCGCCATATTTAATTAAAGTGTAAACAACAAAACGAAAAACTGTAAGGAAACCTCATGGTAAATTTAAAACCATTTTTGCAAGTACGTATGTTTCAATTAACATTTAAATAATGGCTACATTTTCATGTTTAAATAATGGGTAAATATTTATACACATCCGGTATATATATATATATATATATATATATATATATATATATATATATATATATATATATAGATAGATAGATAGATGTGTGGATAGATGGATAGATAGATAGATATGCATATATATAAAATCTCTGCAATAGTTCCTGCCCAATTTTCATTGTTAATATAAAATGGCCGCAACTTGACACTGGTGTTTGTTTTGGCACTGATTTCTGGTGTGTTCTAGATTGAAATGTTACATCGTTCAGCTGCGAGACAAATTTTGACGTTTTGACCTTAAAAGAATGCCTTAAAGATGGAGGATGAATAGTTGCACTTGACGCATATTTCGCTCTATGAATTTCGAAAATGAGTAAACTTTGGAACTGCAAAAAAAAAAAAAAAAAACATTCAGAAAGTTTAATTGGATCGTTTTCCAGTTCTTTGGATGGATTAAAAATGGATAGACAGATTTCGTCAGAGTGATTTTAAACTAAAAGATCAACCACGCCCTGGACGACATTCCGATGTCGATCAAGACGCTTTGCTTGCCATCGTAGAGAATAAACCGAAGATTTTGAAAGAAGATATTGCTAAGAGTTTGAAAATTAATATCTCAACTGCCTTTCGCCATTTGAAGAGATTTGGGTTCGTTCCCAAACCCGACACCTGGGTGCCACATTTTTTGACGGAGCAGAACAAGCACGATCGTGATTCCGCGAAAATTTCTTTACTGTTACGCCACGAAAAGGAGCCGTTCTTGGACAGAGTTTTCACAAGCGATGAAAAATGGATAATTTATGACAACGTTTGATGCAAATGGAGCGGGTAACAAGCTTGTTGATGTGCAGAACCTGTAGCTAAAGCGGGTTTGCATACAATGAAGGTGTTGCTGTCTGTTTGGTGGGATTGAAGAGGGATAATTTACTTTGAGCTTCTTCCAGCCAGTGAAACAATAACTACAAAGAAGTACTGCGACCAGCTCACCAATCCCAATGCGTCTATTTGTTATGGTGAAACACACCTATTATATAGTTAATAGACTCTCCCACGTAATATAAGTAGGAGTAGTAATAGAAAAGAGAGTCAGTCGACCCAGTACTTTCTGAGCGACTGTTCGGTTAAACTCTCTTCCTACGGACGGGAGAAACCCGAAGGAGGCTACGCCGAAGGGCAGAGTCTCCTTCGGGGAGGTAAAACCGGCCCTGAACCCGTTTATACGGGTTCAATGGACATATATTTGACCGAGCCCACGGGCTCGGAGAACCCACGTTAAAAAGGCCTTGTGCCACATGACACCCTCGTGGGGGGGTGACTGAATATCGTCAGTCGAGTCAGTACTTTCTGAGCGACCGTTCGGTCGAACTCTCTGCCTACGGCGGGGAGGAACCCGAAGGAGGCTACGCCGAAGGGCGGATTCTCTTTCGGTGAGGTAAACCGACCCTGAACCCGTTTATACGGGTTCAATGGGCATATTTTTGGCCGAGCCCACGTTAAAAATGCCTTGTGCCACATGGCGCCCTCGTGGGAGGGTGACTGAATATCGTCAGTGAGTCGATGTCGGACGACAGTTAGTCGAATACGAAAGTATCAGCGACCACCACAAGATTACTCTGCGTAATGCCTATTATATCAAGTTCCTAGCGTTTTGTACGTCGGGCCTATTTTAGGACCGATTTAGTACAAATACAAGCCTCCACTGCGAAATAACTCCACAATACTATTAAAGAAAAACGGCCGCCAATTTTAGCAAATCGAAAAGGTGTAATTTTCCATCAAGACAACGAAAGAACTTATGTTGCAAAACAGACCTTGCAAACCTTAAAGAACTGAAATGGGGGAATCCTTCAGCGCCCACCGTATTCTGACTTGGTTTCTTTTGGCTTTCCATTTTAAATGACTAAAAAACGATCTCTGTAAAATCAGCCGAAAACTACCCCACAACCTTCATTCAACACAAAGATGAAAATGACATCACCAAACTTGTAGAACGATGGATGACAGTTGATACAAACAATAAAGACGATGTACTGACGAATATTTTTGTGAGTAAATAATTATGACTGTCACAATTGGTCCGCATAATATATTAGGGAATCTTGCAGAAATAAAAGAAAACATATCTATGAACACAAAATAATCTTATACGCAATAATATATGAAATGCATTATTTATACAGGGAAATAAATTAAACCACAACTTTAAAGAATGGACACTTATTTATAGAGAAAGTAACTTAGGCAGAAAATTCTTGACAGGTTCATTAATAATAAATAATTATTTCAACATGAAAACCTTACATTTGCCTTGATAAAGTCCGTTAGAGGACCAAACACCTCAGCTAAGATAAGTTTACCTTTTGTACACTATTTACATTATTCGGACTATTGTCCTCATTTTTGTGGCCATATTTATTACAACGTTTCGGCCGACGTACGCTCCGGCCTTCTTCAGGTGGTTGGAATGTGAACATTATTGGGGTAGACTGTTCTAGTTCTACGTGCCGTGTTTTTTTAATGGATGTCAGTTATCAGTTATCTCCTGTTAATTCCCCCCTCCAAGCTCTCCACTGACTTAACAGGACACATGGCACAGTGGATAAAGGCGTTGGTTAGATCCAGTGACAGGACACAAAGAGTGTGAGTTCAATACCTGGTTAACTGAGAAGTGTTGCGTTTAACACTAGCAGGATATTCATATCGTGACCAGGCATATATGATTTTTACATACGGCCGCGCGAATGGCAATGGACGCGAGGCTGCACGGCTGTACCAAATTTCGTTTCCAGACCGAAGACAGCCGATTCACTTAACCTTTGCTGGTGTCTATCGTTGCGTTGCTGAGACAGGACCCGTGGCAGCACAAAATATGGATCAAGGATGACCGAGATCTCTTCGTACGCCCGACAACAAAGAAAACATTCTATAGGCTGTCAAAAAATGATCCAGGTATCAGCACACGTGGTCTAAATATATCATAGATGTCATAGTACCGCACGGAAGGTACTTCAAGAGCAGCTCCTGTATCCGTATCATTTGCAATGTGTGCAGGGTTTTCTCTCTCTGATCGCACACAACGGGAGACTGTTGACGATATTTTATTGCACAAACTGTCTATCCGCTATTTTTCTCTACAGTGTTGTTTACGGATGAGGCCCCAAATTTTATAAATGTATTTTTGACACATATATATGAAACTTTGTTTCGAGAATAATATCCGATAATGCATTTCGTCTATTTGAGAGAGATGGAATGACAGATTTACACAACCAACATTTGTGAGCGGATTGGAATTCCCATGGTATTATATAATACAGGCTAGACACCTCTATCAGTTTATGGTTAATATTTACGCTGGAATTGTAGGTGATTGGTAGGTCCATATATTCTCCCAGTATGTCTTACAGGAGCTGTCTAAAAAGACTTTATTTCGAACACACTACCAGACCTGCTAGAGGATGTATCCCTGCTAATACGAAGATTCATGTGGTTCATGCTTGATGGGGCTCCAGCATATTTTAGTCACATTGTTAGCGAACCACTAGCTAACATCTACCATAAAAGATGGCTAGGTTTCATGGGCTGCACGTTCCCTTGATCTCAGTCCATTGGATTTTTATTTCTGACATTAAAATAAATTAATCTTTTTTTTTAAATATATTTAAAAAAATTTTTTTTTTTACTACCTTTGAATTTCATAAACATTTCAGTTGGTTTATTTTTATTTATTTAACTGTGTGAATTTAGGACATTTCGTTAGTGTAAAGGTTATTGGTTCGAGGAGTGGAACCGATGAGCGGGGGTTTAAATCCTGGCCTAATCTCTTATGTTCAATTATGCAGTAATACTCTTCGGAATAAGAACGAATCCATTTCTTCTCCGTCGCCATATTATGGGTAAAATAGCATTGGATAGCAGCCAGTCGAAGAGAAAGACGACACTGAATTCAAAACCACGAGCAATGTAAAGGGAACCTACCCCACTATCTTTCCCAAGAGGTCATGGCAATTCACATAAATTCAAATATATAATAAAAAAAGGGACCCGTTCAGAATCCTGATTGCCCACCTTTGGAAGGGAGATGTCGTTAAAAAACAAAATAGCCAATTGAATGTGTATACGCTTTTTCTGGTTCTATATGCTTATGAATGAGTTCTATGAATAAAAACCAAATTGTTTTGATTGTCTGTATAAGTGTGTGTCAACAACATGAACTGTAAGCAATGGATGTGTGATATTTTTAGCGAGATTGTAAATCTTCCATTAGGACATTTTAAAGGTTTAAGGTTGGTATAAGGGCATATGTGTGACAATAAAAATGATGATGATGTTAACTATGCTTATTTGAGTGTAGATTTATAGCGTCTGTGCCAAATGTGACATTTTACTACGTACACCTTCTGACAAATAACATTTTATTTAGCTGTAATAAAAAAAAGAAAAAAAGAAGAAGAAAAAATACAAATACACAGTGGTCTTGGCGGGAGAAGGCAAAAGGACTAGGAGAAGTCTTTTTCGCATCCTACCGCATATTTGTCATACAAAACAGACAAGTCCCTCGCTGTCTAAAACGTTGTAAATTTTAAATTATATTAACCATTTTTTAAAATTCCCTAACCTGAAATCAGGAGTTTAAAGATGGTCAAGCACTGTAAAGAAATGAGTTTTTGAATCGTTGGGCTTTTTCTGGGGTTAGCGTTTGAACTCATCTTATCTTCTATAGATAACTAGTAATTTTGATTTTCCTCAGAATCATCTTATTTTTTAAAAAAAAACATTTTCTGATTAAAATTTAGTGAAAATATTGAATCGATTTATTCGTATTTTGCCATTGGTTAAGTGCTGCAAGCTTTTCCTATCCTCTTCAAACATATTTTTTAATATATATATATATATATATATATATATATATATATATATATATATATATATATATATATATATATATTAACCGTTTCTTATCAAATGACGTCAAATTACCGTTTGTCAAATTACCGTTTCTCGTTTCTTTCTCGTGTAGTGTTATTTACATTACAAGAGAGTGACGGTGACGAAGTGATGAAGAAACTTGTCTTGCAAAACAATTCTTGCAGTATAATGAGTTGAAGATTGAACACATTTATTGGTGCCGCACACCAAACTAATCCAAAGTAAGAAATTAAGGTAAATATTAGTAACTATTGTTTGTGCAATAAGATTGGTACACAACCCAATTCGTTACTGATTGTGATTTCTTACACTTTGCTCAATTATTGTGGCCTCAAAGTAGACGAAACTGAAATTAATATATAAGCATATATTGAAGCTAATAAATGAGATTGATCGATTGAGTTGTTTTTTTTTTACGGTTTATCAACCTCTGCAGATTATTTAAAGCCAGAAAATATTTTAAGATTCTAATATTTTGGGGGAGCTAATAATTTTATTGATTCGAGTCCTACTAATAAAGCCATAGTTTGGTGGATAAGAGGTGGATCCATACTTTTCCCAA
>CAHIKZ030005066.1:4400000-4437500 GCA_903632075.3 Acanthosepion pharaonis
GCACTGTTCCGTATAATAACTGATCCTACCCAGTCGCGTCAATATTAGCACTCCTTCGAGGAGATTATGGTATTCACTTTTGTTTGTTTTGTTTGTTTAACGGTATATAAACTCTTTATTCGTCATTTAATACCGAAATTTAATTTTCTTGGGAGCATTAGTAATTTCATTTACAAAAAAGTATTGTTAGTAATTTTTTTCCTTATAAAAATGTATTGTTAGTAATTTTTTACTATGAAAATGTATTTCAGGCACATTCACTATTTCTAGACTTTTATAGTTTTTTGACCCGAGTTTGGGAGTTAACTATTTGCCTATAGCTGGGACCCTAACAGGTGCTACCACCCAGGATCAGGGTGGACATGGGAACAAAAGCAATTAAAAAGATGGTTCCACGATACTAAAAACATTCTAATGAAGGGGTGGACACATCCAATCTCTCGATCAGAGGCCTGGCTGCCGGATGTAGTTTGTCGTCATACCCAGGACGACATCAATTTTTAATGCTTGTTCTTAGCATTATTTCTGTAATGCCTTATATTCATTTAAACTGGATTTTTTTAAATCAATGCTGATGGAAAACTGTAACTACTAATGATACTAACAAGGATAGTGATGTTAGTAAACATTTAAAATAGTAAAATAATATCAGGTGAACGTTTTGGTTGTATTGAGAGAAAGAAAGGTGCAGGAGTTGTAGTGGAATGAGTAACTGATAATTGGCCGATGGCGCTGTTAATTCTACGCGTATCGATGGTATGCGCTGTGAACGAAGCAATGTAATGCTTCACACATGGAGCCTCGGAGGTGTTCGCCTCATTGGGGACTTTCACATGCCATCCGTAGTTTGACATAAGCACTGACCCCGTCCAATGATTCAACCATGGCCTTTTTCTGTCACGAGGCAAGCTTCTGGCGGCCTCAGTTAATCAAAATTGGGTGATGAAATAAAACAAATAAAACGAAACAAAACAAAAAGGAAAGAGCGGCTGCCGTAATCTGTTGAGTGTTGTTAGTTGGACATTAAAACGATGACTGATGGCCTCAATGTTCGCCTATGATTCCATGTCACGTGATTCCGCCCGACGTAACCCTCTTGCTTCGTCTGTAAGGGCGGGATATCTGGGTTTTTTTTTTAAATCGGGCTTAGCGAAGAAAGAAGAGGGAATGAGAGGTGGAGGGGAAATAAGACGAGAGAAGAGAGGGGTTCTCGAAAAGGCAGAGGAAGAGAGTAATTTTGGGTGAAATGTTTGATGGGGGGGCGGCGAAAGATAGCTGAAGAGGACAGGAGGAAAAAAATTAGAGAAAGGGTCCGAAGAGGATTAGAATGGAGAACAACTTCGGGAGAAGAGAATATGAGATGGTAGGGTTGGTGGGGGTGAAATTTAAAACCAAAAAGAAAAGATGAAGAAAAAGGACGTGGACAAAATGTGAGAGAGAGAAAAAAAAAAAAAGAAAGAAGAAAAAATGGAATCTGGTTGAGAAGCGATGAAAAAGAAGGAAAAACTAAACAGAGGCACGTACATTCAAAAGAGGAAAACGAAGCTGAAAGTTTGAAAGAATAAGTTGGAAAAGGACTTACCCAAGAAAAATATGAATGAAAAAATAAATCTGAAGAAGTAATATCTAGAAAAAAAAAAAAAAAAACATTTAAAAGAAGAAGAAGGTGATTTAGTGTAAGTGGTAAAAAAAAAAAAAAAAAAAAAAAGCAAAAGAATTAAATCCAGCCGAGAGAAAAAAGACTTGATTGTCCCACAAACATGGCTTCCTCGTGAGAATCCCAAACATTTACGTGACTGCACAAACGTAGAAAACACATCAACGTGCTTCTTTGCTAGGTCATAAAGTTATGCCCCAGCCTCCGGCGACAGAGTTCAACGTTCGCTCCCAAGCAAAATCCATTATCTTTAAAGATTATTTTCAAGATATAAAGTCACTTCTATTTGGAATATTGATGCTACATAATCGCCTTCGCGCCTATTTGGTCCAATTCATTTAAAATCTAAATGCCAAAGGAAGCTGTAGAGAACCATGATCTGAAGATTGAAAACATAAACGCCTATAAATGCATATACTAAAACGTACCTGTCTGGTTAGAATGCTCGTGATGTTTCTATATTAATTATATTTAACTTTGAGCCTTAACCACCGCTTAACCGGTGGTAAAGAAAAATGACGTAATGCCCAGACATTGGTTAAACAGTGTTAGAGAAAAATGACAATGCCCAGCCACCGGTTGAACGGTGGGTAAATAATTGTAACTATTTTTATATCTACCGTGAAACATTACATACCAATTATTTGCTAATTTTGACCCAGGAGCCCAGGCGGAAGGGTTAAACGTGTTCAGGAACGCAGGGGTCAAAGGGTTAATGCGTTGTGATGGAATGGATATCGGCTCGGAGTGAGAACTTAGAGAGCCAAATTCGTTAGATTCACTTTCGCACTAATACCCTTGGGAAAGGTATAAATCCATCTCTTCCTCCCTAGGGGTTGAATAGCAGGACTGCGTTCTGTAGCCTTAGTTGGCAACCAGTTTACTGCAGAAAGAAATAGTAACATACTGCTGGGAAAAAAAAAAACCTTCCGCCTTGTCAGTCATGTATCAAAAGATACATGATCGCGTATGGAACTGACTGAATGACTAAAACCAAATAGGCGTGGGGCAATTGTGTGGCACTTAGACCCAGAAAGATACAAAGTTCCGGGAGGATGGCATCATGTAGGGCCTTCAAATTGGGCGAAATGTAGTGGAACAAAATATCTGGTTGAATTAATCTATGCACACGTCTCTAAATATTTTTATCTGAAATTCACTTAAAACATCTACGGACATTTAATTCATCTGAATTTGTTTTCATCATCGATACAGACATACCAATAAGCGTTGGAAATGTAGAGAATTTTAAATCACTACATTGAATCCAAAATGTGAAAACGACCAAATTGATCATTTTAATTAAAAGTTTTTGAAATGTCCAGATGGAAGACAAAAAGTGATATTTATTTTGAAAATACAAAAATGTGGCACAAGGCCAAAATTGGTTAGGGAAGCCTCCCTCCAGTCTAACTTATCTAGCTACAATTACTGACCCAAGCATACCTCAGCATTCGTTACACCAAAACAACACATTCATACTTAGTATTCTTACTACAGTCACCATAATACCTCAATGTCTCTATGAAGCAATAACTGTAGAATTTGTCTGTGATGGGGGGATAAAAATAATAACTTTTAAAAAGGAAACCCCCTAGGGAATATTTAGAATGATTACAATTTTATATACAAGAAATTAAACAAAACAGTGTTAATTATAAAAAGAAAATCCTTAATCGTTACATAAAAATAAGTTAACTGAATGAAATTAATGCGGACTTAAATAATTCAAACAATCATTCACCCAAGCATATGCGAAATGCGCAATTGAAACCACAGCATATACGAAATGCACAATTGAAACTACAGCATATACGAAATGCACAATTAAAACTACAGCATATACGAAATGCAAAATTGAAACTACAGCATATACGAAATGCACAATTGAAAAGACAATAAGGAGGAGTGGGTGGAGTTAAAATAAAGAAAATGGAGACAAAAATAAAAGATGGCAAAGGAGTATATATCCCTTAGCTAAGTTAATTGACGAAAGAAACTAAAACAAATGATAAACCTCAACAACCTTATTTTGGTCGGGGTTCAAAGATAGAAAAAAAAAAACTTAGTTTATCTTATCTGACCAAAGTACTTGATACCGTTGGTCACTGCCGCAGATATATAGGTACTACCACGAATTCTGAGACTTTTCACGCGATAGGGAGGTGCTCTTAAATACGAACTGACTGCAACCTAACTCAATATTGTATTTTTTGTTCCAATGAAAAATAATCTGATTACAGAACCATTCACAAAGATTTGGTATCTTTTATGTTAATTCTCCCCAAAATATTAATTCGCCCCAAAGTAAAAAGAATTTATATTTTCTAAAATTCACAACAAATTCTTCCCGAGCGCCGTCCTTCAATAGCACTCCGGTTGGTTATATCTTTGCGACTCAGGTGGGTTATATCTAAGTGTGGGGTCGGAATCCGTGCTCCCGCCGATAAACAAGCCAAAAACAGATTTTTTCTTCTTTTCTTAAATTATAAAAATTCCCTGTAAGTAATTCGAATATCATCCGCGCTTTACGAACGAAATGTGAATAACTCCCTGATTTTTGATAACTTTTGATTATGAGCGTGCCAAAAATCTAATAATAATAATAATAATAATAATAATAATAATAATAATAATAATAAAAACTTTGATTTAAAATTTATTATTTTGGGTGAATTAATATTTGAGAGAAGTAACTTTTCATTATTTGGGGTGAATTAACAGGAAAGATCCAAGATTTGATTCCAGACCAGAAAAGAAAGTTTACATTATTATTATTATTATTATTATTTTTATTATTATTATTATTATTATTATTATTATTTTGGCAATGTTCTTCTTAAACACATATCAGTATTATTGTTGGGCACCTCCCCTAAGGCAAAGGTCAGTAGGCTTGTCTCAAAGTCCAGTTCACGTGGTTAATCATTTCGGGCCTCCCTGTGTACCTTATTATTTTAGCCATACTGAGCCGAGCTCAGTAAACAAATTCAAATGTTCAGTTTTAATGCATTTAACGAAATAGACAGACACAGATTTCGTTTGGATGATTTTTTTTTATCGAACTGACGAACCAATAAATATTGAGTGGATACAGAATCTTTTCTCACCTTTCATCATTTTAAAAATAAATCAAGCGTATATAAAATGGATTTACAGTTGGTCGCCAATCGCACTTATTTCCCAGTCGCAGATACATTCTGCGTAACAAGATGAAAAAAAAAAAAGAAAGAAACGTAGCGAAGTCGGTTCAAATACAGAGAAATACGGATTAAGCTTAGCTTACCCCTGACATTAGACTAAGCAGTCGCGGTCGGAATATTGTGTTGCGCCAATCGACTAAGTTAGAAGAGAATGATGCTACTTGGATTGTTATCTATATGGAAAAAATATCTACACCTTACCAATTTTATTTTTGAATGATATCCATAGAGTGAACCAGGCGCTAGTTTGGCTTGTTATCTTTTCCTTGTAGAATCATGTTTTACTATGTAAATATCATTTCGATTGAGAATTTGTACAGTGTAGACATTTTAACCAATGGACAGGGTGGTCCGAAAGTCTTGTCACATCTACATAATATAATTTTGTAATTCAACGCTCTGTGTGTGTGTGGGGGGGAGTATTATCAAGGAGAGAGTTTCACATGAACGACACCAGAGTACCTATCAGTTGAAGGACACCATTCGAAGAACCTTTGTAACAATCAACAAAGAACAGCTTCGTAAAATATTACACAGTACATGTCCACGCATCATTTTGCGTCAGGAAAATGATGGTGTTCATAGAGACCTTCTCGATGTGTGACAGTGAATAAATTGAATCCAGTCTATGTAAAAATATGCTCTATTATTCTCATTACATTTTTGGATGGGGTGACAAGACTTTTGGACCACACCATGATGTTTTGCGCTAGAATACAAATAAAAGAAAATAACTTTTAATATTTCAATTATAGTTTCTTTATGTTAAATATATGTTATAACATGTTTTACTATGTAGATATAATTCAGAAATAAAATTTGTACAGAGAGGATAAGTTTTCTTTGTAGATAACAAGCCAAAGTAGAAGATAAATACTTGTTCTGGAAATCAAGGCTTCTTCATATATTACATACATCATAGATATCAGGGAGAAATATGCGACAATCTCAGATATGAGTGAGGTTGCCATTTTATTTAAAATATACCCAGTCTGGCACAAGGACAAATAAAGGAAAGTGATGGGGGAAGAAGAAGATTGTGTAGTTGCAATCTTCCGAGTCTGATCTACCAGAACAATGCCTCACTAATGTATGTGGTCTACGAACTGAGAAAATCGTCCACATTAAAATATGCATTAAAACTATATATCTATGGAATAAGATAAGTTGTTTTTATTTAACAGACTATAATAATATATTATATAAATAATAACACTATAATTATATAAATAACAACAAATCATAAAAAAAAAACATTATTTTAGCTAATGCTATCACTGCCTTTAAATAGTTTGAACATTATTCAGAAATGCAATAAATACGAAAAAAATAAAATCGGTCTGGTTTGTATAAAAAAAAAATCCACTGAAAATTTTTATTTACTGTGTGCTACTTAAGTTGCGCACGCAGATAATTTTATTTAACCCTTTCACTGCTACTCCTTTGCCCAGTGCTGCCCCCATCCGGCCAGCCATTATGAAAGAAAATGCCAAATTTAAACCTACATATTTTATTACACAGAAAACTGGCACCAGTGTGTTTTACAGCATTCCATTTTCATGGATATACCTTGGAATGGCTTACCAGATCAGTAATGGGTATACACATGATATCTTTTGAAGCATTGTCTTTTGTGATTTGACGATAGATGGCGCAACGGGACACTCATACCAGCGGTATGCAAAAAAAAACGTAGGTTTCCGTACTTAGCCAGCTGGAGCAAGATAAGAAAAACGAAGATCTCCCTAGTTAGCAGCGGAAGTGTTAAGATGGACAAAAAAAAAAAAAGAAAAGAAAAAAAAAAAAGAAAAGAAAAGGAATTATTCACGCTGATCACTGAAAATTTAATACAGTGTAACCCGGATATAAGAGAGTTGTCGGGACCAGAGAAGAAATCTCTTACATCCGTGTTTCTCTTATATCCGGGTTTGGTCTATTATATATACATTAACACAGGCTCTAATTTGGGACCAGAGAAAATCTCTCTTATATCCGGGTTTATCTTATATTCGGGTTACACTGTATCTGCCTTGAAAATCACATTTCTTGGTATTTTTTACAGATCACAGGTGCCATAGAGAACCACGAAGAAAGCTCTTTTTTTTCTAAAGCTGTCTGTTAATCAAATCGATCGATCTTACCTGATACCGGTTTTGAAAATCAGGAGTAGGCACCCGTTGCATTGGAAATAAAGTAAAAAATATAAATTGTCGAAATCCATTACCAAATGGTTTATATCTCTACGTATAACACCCCACATATATTTATCGCCAGGTGACACTATTTTTTATTTTCATGATGTCTATGAAGGACAGTTCGAAAATATTTATGAATCCAGAATGGAAAAAGCCGTATTCCATCAAAGAACAAGGATACAAAAGCAATATTTTACAAAAATATCTTTTAGAAATGAAATATGAAAGCCTCCTTGTTGTAGTGAGGATTGATCAAATTATCAAATTTATGTATACCGTCATTTTTGAAAGTTTTTGGTTAACTCGTATTAATATATGATAAATGAGGGATCGGTTGTCTGTTGCTATTAAGTAATAAATTGCTAGCCAAGAACTAATATGTATTAATATTATGTTGTCTTAGATGACATTTATTTTGATGAATGTTAAAAAAAAAATAAATCAGAACGCGTTTTTATTTAACCAAAATAATTTGTTTTTAGCGTCTTTTTCCCGCGTAAATCTGGGCTAGTTTTCCGAATTAAAACAAGACATAAAACAAAACAATAAAAAAAAACGCATTTTGCCTTAATAGACTGTTCAAATCTCTCAAATTCGACTCCTTCAACTTTAGAAGAAAAATTTCTATTGCATATAGAAAGCTCAAAATATTTAAAATGAGTGATAATCCGTGGGTGAGATGTCTAACGAATGATGTGGATGGTCTCAAATCTTATAACTTAAGCCGTGAAACTTGAACGGTGGACAGTGAAGTGTGAGGGCGTTTATTGTAATGAAGCAGATTTGGATCATCTCTACTGCTTTAGTCTAAGGTGATTTTTTTTTAATGCAAGATATTCCAAGTTTTAAGAAATTGGTTCACTGCTGTTTTCGGATTTTATCGATCCAATGCATTCAATTGATCATTTTTAATAACTGATTTAGGTCTTCCTCTCGACTCAATTTCAAGGCACTCATTTCCTGGAATAAATTTCTGAAATTACCTCTCTATAGTTCACAAATTATGAAGTGCTACAGCTAAAGATCAAGATGATGTTTTGTTGCCCTTATTTGACATTATAGTGTCATTTGCACCCGTATAGTAAAACCCAATTAATATTATTTAACTGTTATCATTTTCTAGAGGCTTCGAATATTTTTTTAATGAAAACTATTGAAAATAAAACAGAAAAGACATTAGCAAGAAATTAGCGATAAAAGCGATACTTATGGCCACAAAACTTTTGATAGATTTTGTGAAAATTCCCCCCCCCCAAACCCCAAATAACTTTTGATATGGGTCAACCTAATAACCGGAAAATTATTTTTCAATAATCACATGCGAAACATTTCTAAGTGTAAGGATGTAATAAAATATCAGTTACATGCTATCGTATTTTAAGCTCATATGAAAATAAGATTCTATTTATCATAAAGTGGAGGATAGGTTTTCGATTATAATTAAGAAATAAAATATCAATAGTTGGAGGAATATAAGTTTTAAGGAACGCATGTAAAATCTTTATAATAATAGTATGTAGGCAGGCAGATTAACTTCCATATTCTTTACGGGGCATTAGCCAATCAGATTAAAACGTTGGTTCATAAATTAGTGACATAGTAATTGTGAGATCAATTCCTAGGCTGGGTAGTGTGCTCTAACTTGAGCATTACTAAAATAATAACTAGGCGAAAGTATAGATGAAGCAAAATATATTAATTTCATGTAAGCCGTCATTTTTAACGGTACGAGTTGACTAGTATTAAATAAAGATACTACTGAACATAACCGTGTAAAATATTAAGTAATAAACCGATCCTCTAGAATTAATATTGGAAAATACATACATTGAAAGACTCATATACGAAAACGACTTACGGTTGCATCACGTTAAATAAATCGTTCACGTACAATAGCCGATGTTAGGCAACGTCGAGTATGGCCAGTACCTAGATGGGTGACAGCTTGGCAATCCCAGGGGATGTGCGGTTGGTGTAATGGATAATGGCTCGAAATTTTTAATCGCAGAGCCGAGTTCTAATTCCATTTGGGTTCGTTATATTCACTTACGCACATATACAAGATGCAATGGGTTGTCGCCATTTTATATTTTTAAGTTCGCGCATGCGCATAATTTGTTTTTGAATTTGTCGACTGCACAGTATAGTAGGGTCAGTTGGGCACCGTTTGTGAGAAAAAAGAGCACCATGACACAATTTCCTTCGCCAGAAATTTGGAATTTGCATGCGCTAAATCATGGCATTTGTACTGGAAGCTCCAATACGAACATTTTAGATGATGACAATCTGAGTTTGGATGACAATCTGAGAACAATGAAGAGGATTCGGAAACGGAAAGAGTTGTATGATATATCCAGTCAACATCAGGATATTTGAAGTGATCACTAGTAATGGCGACGTTATGCCTCTATTCATCTTTCAACAGGGCCCCAGACTCAACATGGAGGCCTCCATCAATTGAGGAGGTAATTTTGCCCTGGGCCATGAGGGTGGCATCTGGAAGACTCTATGTCTGGAAACGTGATTCTGCACCATGCCACACAAGCAAGAGAACCCAGTTATGGCTGTCAGACAATTTCTGCGACCACATCAAACCTTACATCTAGCCACCTAGCTCCCTAGACTGCATCCACCGATTGATTATGATGTGTGGAGCACAGCTGAATGAGAGACCAACATAACTCCTTGTAACACCAAAGATAAAGTGAAGTCAAGTATTATGGCAGCATCCGCCAACTTAAACAAGGAGACCGTCCGGAAAAGCTGCAGGTGATTCTGAAGTCGTTTAGAGGCCATGGTTGAAGTCAATGGTAATTTTATTGAATATATTTACTTTTTAGCATTTAAAGATATTTTGTGTAATTTTGGTAAACATATCTGTAAAATGAGTTGTCAGTGTTATTTTCATTTGTGCGTAATTTTGATGACAATTTATCTATCGCACCTTGTACACTGTGGAAAGACATGACTCTACTTGTTTTACCCCAGCTATGGGTTAATTAGTAAAACCTGTATCACAAATCATTGTTATCTAAAAAAATAAAAATAAAAATAAAATTGCTTAGAAACTATTTATATTTCGGTATTAAATAACCCATATTGGTATACCGGTAAATTAAAACAACGAACAAAGCGACCATATAAGAAAACCTTATTATTATTATTAAGGCGGTAATAAAAGGGTAATTTCAAGTACACCATCATTTTTTATGTCATGGAAAATAGTTATCGGCGCGTAAGGTGGAATCGGTAAGCTGAATTCAAATTTTGGCTGTGTTTATTGCATTCATTTTCATTAGAAAGTTGCAAGAATACATCTCTTTCCTCTCCAAATATGGGTTAAACAACAAGGTAGACCTGTCTTTTCTGGCTTTGAGTGGCAGCCAGTGTAAGTGAAGGATGAGTATAAATTAAAAAAAAAGGTGGAGAAGGTACGGGAAAACCAGTCAACTATCTTTCCCAAGAAGTCATGGCAATTCAGATATAATAAAAGAAATCTGTGGAGAGATGATCGCCTTCATACTGCAGAGACATGCAGTTAAAAAAAATAAAGTGATTATATAATTCTTGGAGTTATTGCAAAAGAAAAGGAACCACACACCATTGTAAAACCTTTAATTCTGACTGCTTACAAAGCAATTTTACAACCAATGTTTGGATCTGAATATAAAAAGGAAATGAATAAAATTCCGTTATCAGATAATACCATAGACATTTAGAGATTTGTTTGAAGATATTGAGATTAATGCCAAAAATGTCATGAATGAAGCATTGTCCTTTATACAGATTCGTGTATCGTGTGATAATAGAGGAACAGTCAATTTATAAACCCACAAAACGGTTGATAAGCCTTCGAAAACGAATAAATCAAATCAGACCAAATTTATTGATTTTGTTTTACTTCATTTTTCAGCTTTGTTCACGAGAAACGAATTATAGGCCCGTATTTATATTTGCAAATAAATTCCAGGAACAATCAGCGGTTCTTGCTTGGTTGGTTGATTCTGTTTAGCGGTATATCAACACCTCTATGGGTTATTTAATACCGAAATCTAAATATTTTGTACGTAATTTTATGCTTTCAACTATAGATATTTTTTTTACATAATTTTATCCTTCCAGAGTAAAGGTATGTTTTTGATACATATAGTTTCTAGATCAGAAAATCTATTTTTGGTAATTTTACTATAAAAATGTATTTTTACATTTTTTAGTGATGTGCTAAAAATATATTATTGTTCATTTGTAAGACTGGCAAAGTTTCGTCTGTGGGATAAGAACTGTAGGGTCGAGAATAATTAATCATCCACATGTCCGCGTCAGCGCTTTTGCACTCTCTCGAGACTTGGATAGTTGGCTGATTTTGTTGGACGGCATATCAACACCTCTATGGGTTATTTAATGCCGAAATCTAAATATTTTGAACATAGTTTTATGCCTTCAACTACAGATAAAATGTATTGTTGCTCATTTTGCGATAAAATTTACTGTTGGTAAATATAAAAATATATTACTAATTTTGCAAATAAATTCCAGGAACAACCAGCGGTTCTTGCTTGGTTGGTTGATTCTGTTTAGCGGTATATCAACACCTCTATGGGTTATTTAATACCGAAATCTAAATATTTTGTACGTAATTTTATGCTTTCAACTATAGATATTTTATACATAATTTTATCCTTCCAGAGTAAAGGTATGTTTTTGATACATATAGTTTCTAGGTCAGAAAATCTATTTTTGGTAATTTTTACATTTTATTTTTACATTTTTTAGTGATGTGCTGATTGTCATTTTGCTATAAAAATATATTATTGTTCATTTGTAAGACTGGCAAAGTTTCGTCTGTGGGATAGGAACTGTAGGGTCGAGAATAATTAATCATCCACATGTCCGCGTCAGCGCTTTTGCACTCTCTCGAGACTTGGATAGTTGGCTGATTTTGTTGGACGGCATATCAACACCTCTATGGGTTATTTAATGCCGAAATCTAAATATTTTGAACATAGTTTTATGCCTTCAACTACAGATAAAATGTATTGTTGCTCATTTTGCGATAAAATTTATTGTTGGTAAATATAAAAATGTATTACTAATTTTACTACAAATATGTAACATTGGTAATTTTTTTTTATATATATGCAAATATATTGCTGGTGTTTTTGACTATAAAAATATATTTTCATACTTTCATAGTGTTTTGTTTTTGTTTGTGGGTTTGCCAATAGCTGGGACCCTAACAGGTGCTACCACCCTGGGAACAACAGTAATTAAGAGGTAGTTCTACCTTCCACAAAACTTCCAATCTTCCGATCAGAGACCTTGCTGCCGGATGCAGTTTATTGTCATACCCGGGACTACACTACATAGAATCTATAAGGGGCTCGGATACGCCCAACTTAAAAACTTGCCTTGTGCCACATCTTTCCTTGTGGGGAAGATTGGATAAATGCCACTCGTACTGGAGTCAGTCTTCATGCTTACGTCACTGACATAACGCCTATACAAGCGTTACGGCAATAGCCTAAACCTTATGTACAGAGAATATTTAACGAGTTATATTATAACAAGTACGAATGTGTGTTAAAATAAGAAAATTATAATAGGTTGGTTGGTTGGTTTTGTTTAGCGGCATATCAACACCTCTATGGGTTATTTAATGCCGAAATCTAAATATTTTGAACATAGTTTTATGCCTTCAGCTACTGATAATTTTTTTAAAAATGTACTGTTAGTAATTGGTTCTTAGGAAGATGCTTCCTGAATGGAACATCCTTCTTACTAATGGGATGCAAAGGGATGAATATGATTCAATCCAGTGAATTTTTGATTTGATTTTGCTTAGCGGCATCTCAACACCTCTATGGGTTATTTAATGCCGAAATCTAAATATTTTGAACATAATTTTATGTATTGTTGGTCATTTTTGCTATAAAATCTATTGTTAGTTATTCTTCTTTAAAAATGTATTATTTGTTAATTTTACTACAAATATGTATCGTTGCTAATCTTTTATATAAAAATATATTGCTGGTAATTTTTACTATAAAAATATATTTTCATACTTTCATAGTGTTTTGTTTTTGTTTGTGGGTTGACTATTTGCCAAGAGCTGGAACCCTAACAGGTGCTACCACCCTAGGAATTAGAAGGTAGTTCTACCCATCTCAAAACCTCCAATCTTCCGACCAGAGGCCTTGCTGCCGGATGAAATTTAGTGTCATTCCCAGGACTACACTACATGGAATATATAAGGGGCTCGAAATCACCCAACATCCTTCCTTGTGGGGAGGATTGGATAAATGCCGGTCGTACTGGAGTCAGTCTTCATGCTTACGTTACCGTCGTAACGCCTATAGAAGCGCTACGGCAATAGCCTAAACCTTATGTACAGAGAATATTTAACGAATTATATTATAACAAGTACGAATGTGTGTTAAAATAATAAACTTATAATAGGTTGGTTTTGTTTAGCGAGAGATCAACCTCTATGGGTTATTTAATGCCGAAATCTAAATATTTTGTCTATATTTCTGAGTATTGTAACTATTTACATTGTTCGAACTGTTGTCTTCATCTTTATAACCATATTCCTGACCGTTCGGCCGTTGTACGCTCCGGCCTTCTTCTGGTGATATTTCTTGGAATTTCGTATCGAACCCTTTATTTAGTCAACGGTGATAGATGGTTCTAATTTCACGTCCCATATCTTTGAATACGTCAGTTTCCGTTCATTCCCCTTGATAACACAACTCTTCAAATGTTTACAACCACAAATAAATACTTAACAAGAACAAAGAAGTAAAAGTCAAACCAAAGATAATTAACCCTTTCAGGGAATACCTTGTCAGTAGCGCAGCTCGGCTTAACGTCCGGTAAATCCTAAATTAAATTAAGTTAATATTATGGATTCGACTGGAACTCGAACTCGGCTCTCCGGTTCCTCAATCCGAGCTGTAAAGACCCGTGCTGTGGAGACCCGAACAAATGAAAATCAGAAGGGGCCACTTCAGGAGAATATGATTGTTGTTTCTGATTTCGATTCATTAAGCATTTGCAAGGTCTGTTTTGCAACATGCGCTATTGCTATTTTCGATTTGACCAAATCGGCCATGTTTCTTGAATCCAAGTCTCTCTAAATGGCGAAAACAAGTACGATATCGATTTTCAAACTCTTAGCAATGTTTTTCGTCTAAATATTCTGTTCATTCTCCACGATAGCAAGCGGAGCATCTTCATCGATGTCAGAATGTTACTCGGGGTGTAGGCGATGTTTTAGGTTTAAAATTACTCTTGCGCAATCTGCCATTCCCTTTTTGAACATCCGAAGAACTGGAGAACGATCCAAGTAAATCTGAAATTCATTTGCTGCAAATTGCGAAATTAATAGAGCACATTATAGCGAAAGTGCAACTTTTTCCCCATCCACTTTTAAGGCCTTCATTTATAGATAAAACACCAACATTAAACAGCGTCTGACTCGCAAGTTAACAATACAAATTTTCAATCTAGAGCGTACCCGATATCAGCACCAAACACACACCAGCGTTAAATTACGGTTATTATATATTAATAATAAAAATCAGGCACGATTTTTTGCAATGATCTAATGTATTATTTGTAATCAGACAAATTTCCTAATTTTTTTTTTTTTTGCTATTATCAAAAGATTCCAGCCTTGTGTCTTCCGACCTTTTCAGGTCTCTGTTGATCAAAGGAAATAGGGAAATTGAAGGTCTCGAGTAAACGATCTGTCATTCTGATAAATTGGCACCAAATAATAAGGAGACTAACGTCGCTCGCCAGATTGTCACGTGATGCATTTCTTAGCTAATGACAAGTGCTTAAATCATAGTTGACTCCTGAGCAAAAAACTAAGTTCTGTTACGCTACAGGTTTAGAGAAATTTAAGAAAGTGTTTTCAAGTCTTAAAAAATTTTATTACTGTCACTGAGATTTAAGGTCATGTGGGACATTATTGCAATCATGCTAACCTTTTTAAAGTTAATCTTCAAGTTTAGGTATTTTGCTTCACATTTGAATATATCTACGGATACTAACTTGTGCAGGAAGGCGCTAATACATTTATGTCTCAAAAGGGTACACCTAAAATCAATTAATTTTCTTTCTGTACAAGATTCATCATAATAGAATAATTCTTATCTTATATCCATTTAGTATCCTTTATCGAAAGTAATGGTGAATAACACATGCAACGCCAGTGCCAACGACACCACGGACGGCTAACCATTGTAGGAAGGGTCCAGCTTGAAGTACTTTTGAGCAGCCCTGTCAAGAGATGTCACCTGCATCATATAAATTCACACACGAAACGCCAGAGCCACAGCTACAGCAGGGATGTTTAGACTAGAAAGAATACAGAAAAGCAACATCAGTTTCCAAACCAAGTTCAATCTCTAAAAATCGCTGATCGTATCCTCCTCTTTTGGTGTGAGACGTGGACTCTCTTCGTTGAACCAGGAAAACGGATCCAGATGTTCGAGAATAAATGCTTGAGAAAGCTGCCCCGCATCTCCTACTGGGGACACAAAACGAGTGACTATGTGTAGAAAAGGGTCACAAGTCTTGTGGGCTGACAGGTCTCTTTCATCGTCATCATTCAGCGTCGGCAGATCGCATGGCTTGGTTACGTCAGGCGACATAACAGCCTCTGCAAGACCAACATGTTTTTGATGGTTGACACAAGCGGAGGCATGACAATGCCAGAACTCCTGAGAGCCACTGCCAACCGGTCATCCTGGAGAAGGTTGTATGTTTCTTCTGCTCTTAGGTCCCCCCGACTATTGAAGCAGTCGAGGAGTTTTCTTCAGTCAAGTTTGACTACTCCATTCCCAGTCGAAATTCATGATTTGAATGTCAATTGGGTCTCATGTTCACTCCTAACCTCAAGTGGAAACCATTTAAACAATCTAAAGGTGCTGGTAAAAGAAAATTGGTCGGCTCATTTTATTACTCCAAGAAGTACTTGACTCCTTCTACCCTTTAAGAGTCGTTAGGCAAATAATAGATTCTTGCTGGCATATATATAGTCAGAAACAGTTCCGTCCAAGTTTTCAGCTTTAACGGAGTTCAGAATCGTTTACGCGGGTTGATGGAGGAAGACTTATTCTCTATTTTTCAGCCTCTTTTCTACAGGTCCAACGCCGTAACCCTGTCGCTATACTGTCGCTGGCAAATGTTTAGATGAGCTCAGTTCTTCAGTTTCAACAACTTGATCCTTTACTTCATGTCAGGCTTATTCCCCGCACAGACAGCTCTTTCGCAAGAACTATAGGAAAAGAAAACTCTCACGTCTGTGCTTCCTTAAACACTACAATCTTAGCCTAATTAAGTCAACGATTAATCGTTATCTATCTTCCTTATTCTCATAATATTCACTTCCTAGCACATCACCTTTCATTCATATCGCCCATCTCATTCATCATGACCATTTTAACTAATGCTCTACCTTGAGCGCTTCCCGAGCCTTATTAGTTGAATTTTGAATCTTGTATAAAGGTACTTAAAGGTATGAAGGTACTAGAATCTTGCCAGTAAAATATTTCGGGATATACGCATGCATCTTTTAGATTTGACTCATTCCTTTTCTACGGTTTATCAACTATTTGCAGATTATTTCAAGCCAAAAATATTTTTAGATTTTAAGATTTTTTTTTTAGATAATAATGATGTAGTGATAAAAGTTTTACTAATTAACCCATAGTTGGGGGATAAGAGGTGGATTCGCACCTTTCTCCATAGGTATTTGCGCGTAAGTGAATATAACGAGCCCAGCTGGAATTAGAACTCGGCTCTCCGATTAACAATTCCGAACCATTATTCATTATACCACCCGCACACTCAAGCTTACAGCATCTGATATTCCTAAGCGCACACCCATCTAGTACTGACCTGGCTCGACATTGCTTAACTTCGGTGTTCGTACAGGAAGTGGTGTTTTAACGTGATGTGGCTGTAAACCTGCTGTTTTTTTGTGATATATCCTTAAGTCTTGTTTTATAAAATTTGAATTATTTCAAATTCTAACAGTTAAAATATCGAACTTAGTTTCAAAAGGGAGGTCGAATCAGTCACTTATGTGCCGTGAGTTGTACACGCTTAGGCGATCATGTATCTTTCGATACATGACTGACGAGGCAGATTTTTTCCCCGATGTAGGTTGCCATTTCTTTTTGCAGTAGACCAGTTGCCATCCAATGCTATAGAACCCGGTCTGTCCTGCTATTTACCCATAGCTGGAGGGAGAAGAATTCATACCTTACTCCAAGGATATTAGCGCGTAAGTTAATGTAATGGATTCAACTGGAATTTGAACTCGGCTCTCCGATTTTTCAATCTATAACTCCACAGTACGAAGTCGTATACAAATATTTAATCGTAGAAAAGTCTACAAAAGAAATTCTGCTGCCTATTTTCTAAGAAGATTTACTTGAAAAAAAGAAGATTAAATGGAAGAGCAACAAGAGTCGTCAACTTGCTTAAATGCCAAAATTATTTAAGAGAAAAATGAATTTCTAATCACTCAATAAATTTCTTGTCCGTTCGTTCAAAAGCGACAAATAAAACGCACAGACTGAAAATAAATGTTCTGTCTTAATTTTTTTTTATTTTTAATCTTAAATATGTATCATTTTTTAATCATTTCACTCGAGCAAGATGATAATGCCTGTAAGATGCAAGGGACTACTTGGAGGGAATGGGAATGATAGAGACATTAGTGAAGAGAAAGGACAATAAAAGAACAGGATTCAGAAAAAACAAAAGATGACGATTGTTATCTCATTTAAATTTTTGAATATTGTAGGTTCAAGGGGAGCAAGATACCAGGAAAAGTTCCTCGAATGAGATGTGCGAGAAAAGAAACTATTAGAATAGAACATGCAGATCTATTTCAACAGTAAAAAATTTTAGACCTAGTAGTCAATCTTAATAGTACGCTTAAATTCATGCGTTCGAGGTATCAAGGAAGAGAACTCGTTAGGACAACTCCCATGAAGATATTTATAGAAAAATACAGAACAAAACCAGGTCAATGTAGTGGGAAAGTAACTGAAGATGGATTCATTCAGGAAAAATTGTTTGGCAGAAACCATCTTGTACATGTATAAATCCCCCATTCATGCGTGCATTAAATATAACTGCCATATCTGGTATGGGACTATACTAATATATATATATATATATATATATATATATATATATATATATATATATATATATATAAATATTTCGTAAAATTCAAAAAAAGAAATGTCAGCAGATTTATCATTCCTGATCTGGTATCTTAATTAACATAAATCTGTTAAAACTTATTTCAGTCTGAACTTAGAAATTATTTGAACAAAAAAAAATTATTATAAGACTTTATAAATGTCTATTTTTGATTTTTCTAAATGTTGAAAATGTCCTATTTTTTAATTATTATTATTATTATTATTATTATTATACTTTATTTCCTTTGATTTCTGGTGTCTGATCACTTCCTCTCGGGTCCCGACCAGAGACATAAGGTCAGAAATGGCATCATCAAATTTTCCACTAAGCAATTAAAAAAAAAAAAAAAAAAAAAAGCTGAAAAGATCACTCATATTTTACATAGATAAAACCTTTTGTAAGGTGTAGGCTGTACTCGTGAGAACAATTTTTTTTTGTATTTCTTTAAGGCATGGGCTTCCAAAATCCCTCCAATTAGTCTATTGGAATCTTTTCTAATCAATGTGAGGGTTCCAATTACAACGGGAATTGTTGATCATCTCATGTGCCCCATTTTGAGATTTCGATTTCAAGGTTTTTGTATTTTGATAGTTTTTTGTATCTTCAAAGATACATTGAAGTTTGCAGGGACCGCAATATCAATAAGGAGGTACCTTTTGTCTTTGCGGTCTCTAATCACGATGTCTGGGAGATTAGCTTTACTTGTTCTGTTGATTGTTCTTTTGATTGTGTATATTGTGAAGTCCTATAAAACTTTTATATATTCTATCTCCATAATCGGATCTAGGTGGTGTTGATATTATTATTATTTTTATTTCCTTTGATTTCTGGCGTTTACACATTTCTTTCTGGGTCCCACCCATGGACCTAAGATGAGAAATGGCATCATGACACTTTCCATGACAAAAAAAAAAAAAAAAAAATTACATAGATAAAGTCCTTCGTAAAGTGTGGGTTGTACTTGTCAGAACAATTTTTTGAACCTCTTTGATGCATGGATTTCCAGGAATCCCTTCAATTAGTCTACTGGAATCTTTTACAACCAATCTTAGGGCTCCAACTACAACAGGGATTGTTGATGTTCACATATGCCACATTTTTGAGATTTCTATTTCAAGGTCCTTGTATTTTGACAGCTTTTTGAATATCTTCAAAGATACATTGCAGTCTGCAGGGACTTCCATATCAATAAGGAGGCACTTTTTTGTTTATGGTATTTAATAACAATGTCTGTCAGTGCGTATTTTATAGTCCCAAAGAATTATAACGGGTCCTATCTCCGTAACCGGGTCTGGGTGGCGTTCATACCAGTTTCTTTCAGTTTCCTTCCCGTAGAAGTTGCAAATTTACCAGTGCAGATATTGGCCCACTCTGTCATGTCGGGTTTTATATTCAGTGGGTGCCAACACCGTACAACCTGATACAAGATGATCAATTGTTTCTGGATATTTATCACAGAATCTGCATTTTGGGCTAACACAATATTTTAGTATATGTGCTTGATAATTCCTAGTTAACAAGCATTGGTCATGTGCAGCAAGGATATAACCTTCAGTTTCAGGTTTCAACCCTGCATTACGTAGCCACTGATGGGTACGGGTTTTGTCTACGTCAGCTTGTTTGGTACGGGCAGAGTATTGGCCATGAAGCGGTTTATCTTGCCATCGCTTCTGTATCTGGTCTGTTACATTTGTCTTTGCTGCCTTTTTAAGTATTTTGCAGTTTCAGCCGGTGTATTGTGCTATACTTGCATTTCTGCGCCCATTTGAAACTCCATTTTGAATTTGTTGGCTTCTTTTATTACAAAGTAAAGACGCTTACTACTTCGACGCATACCATCATCCTGTCTTCTGTAGTTTCCAAGTATCTTTGGAGGCCTATTGTTGTAGTTTTGTAGGACAGTTCTAGTTGAACTAATCCTCTGCCTCCTTCGGATCTGGGCACATACAGACGATCAACATCAGCTTTGGGATTATGCATGCGGTAGCAAGTGAGAAGCTTTCTCGTTTTGGTGTCCATTCGATTAATTTCAGCTATGGTTCAGTTAAGGATATTAAAGCTGTATTGCACCACAGGGACAGTCAATGTGTTTATGGCTGATATTCTGTTTTTTGAGTTTAGCTTGGTATTTAGTAGTAATAATAATAATAATAATAATAATAATAAAAATTATTATTATTATTATTATTATTATCTCCTTTCATTTCATATGCTCATTTCCTTCCGAGTCCCAAACTGAGACCTAAGGTCGGAAATGGCATTATGTCATTTTTACTGAATATTTTTTGAAAAAGAAGTAAAAATATAACAATCTAAGATCATACAAATTTTTCATAGAAAAAGCAATTCATATGGTATGAGCTGTACTTGTAAAGTTTTTGTATTTCTTTAAGGGATCGACTAGCACATTATCTGTTCAACGAGTCTATCAGAAGCTGGTATTAACAGAAAAGTACCCGAAATGGTACTTTAGTTCGGAAAACAGTTATTAAAACCAAAATTTTCTAATTTTAGAAAAGAAAATGAGACCAACACACCTGGATTACGGTAATCGGACATTTGACCGACGGACATTTGGCCGATGGATATTTGACTGACGGAAATTTGGCCGATGGATATTTGACCGACGGACATTTGGCCGATGGATATTTGATTGACGGATATTTGGCCGATGGATAGTTGACCGACGGACATTTGGCCGATGGATATTTGACTGACGGACATTTGGCTGATGGACATTTGACTGACGGACATATGGCCGATGGATATTTGACTGACGGACATTTGGCTGATGGACATTTGACCGACGGACATTTGACCGACAGACATTGGGCGATGGACATTCGACCGACGGATATTTGGCTGATGGACATTTGACTGACGGACATTTGACCGACAGACATTGGGCGATGGACTTTTGACCGACGGATATTTGGCTGATGGACATTTGACTGACGGACATATGGCCGATGGACATTTGACTGACGAACATTTGGCTGATGGACATTTGACCGACGGACATTTGACCGACGGACATTTGACCGACAGACATTGGGCGATGGACATTTGACCGACGGATATTTGGCTGATGGACATTTGACTGACGGACATATGGCCGATGGACATTTGACTGACGGACATTTGACCGACGAACATTTGGCTGATGGACATTTGACCGACGGACATTTGACCGACGGACATTTGACCGACAGACATTGGGCGATGGACATTTGACCGACGGATATTTGGCTGATGGACATTTGACTGACGGACATTCATTTGACCGACGGACATTTGGCCGATGGGCATTTGACCGACGGACATTTGGCCGACGGACATTTGACCGACGAGCATTTAACCGACGGACATTTGGCCGACGGACTTTTGACCGACAGAAATTTGACCGACGGACATTTGGCCGGCGGACATTTGGCCGAAAATATAGAGACACACTCTTATTCGTAATGTGATACATATATTTATATTCATTTACTGTAATAATTAGTAGGAACCCCATATTTGTCAATCCACTTTCTCCGGGTTTCTAGTTATTTGACACTAAACGAAATAGTTTTTATGAAATATTAAAATAATTTAAATGATTATTTTATTTAAAATATATTATATATTGTTACCATTTACACATCATGGACGTCATATCGGCGACACGAGAAGGAAGAAAGCTTTTGCTTGATGGCGACACCTACATTGTTCATAAAAAAAAAAGACAGTATAACATAGTGCCTCATTTTATTAAATTTTTTGATTTTTTCTGCAATAAATTTTTTTATTCAAAAATTAAACACAACCTTACGTCAATCCCTGAGAAATAGGGGATTTTCTCTGAATAATTACTCGCACCAATATATTTATAGTACACAAATGTACAATTATTAGTCCTATTGCACCTTATAATACTGCTAATTAAAATACTTGAAGTAATTGAAGTATTGCTTGTTACTATTTTTACTTTTTCGGTGAAATTTCTGTCGGCCAAATGTCTGTTCGGCAAAATGACTCTTGGCCAAATGTCCGTCGGCCAAATAACAGGCTACGTTGATTGTTTATATACAGTCAAATTTTACAGTAATCTGAGACAAATCAAGGTTTTCTTAAACTAACGCAGTTGTTGGGACTTAGCACTAAGTAAACGGAATTTTCGAAATTTGGGCATATCTTTTGAGAGCCAGAACGAATTTAAAAACTATTATGCCCAAATTGTAACCAAAGCATTGATAAAGAAGCAAGAATTCGCTAAATACGTTTTCAGTCACAGTGAACGCAACACATGACACAATACAAATGGAGAAAACTAGTTGTGCTGTGATATATATATATATATATATATATATATATATATACTGGAAGAAATATTTCTTGAGTTTGTAAATTGTAATAACCAAGAAAAAAACAACGAAAGTAATTGCTGAGTTGATCTTGTCGCGTCAAGCAACGAGTCCCGCAATCCATATGTATGGCAGCCGTAACAGGAGTGATAGATTGAGATAGACCACTCCTTTTCAGACTGGGTTTGAATTCAGAGTTAAACTTCTCATACACTAGCTGGCAGCCAAGGCAAAAGATTTAAATCTCCCCTGTTATTTAACTAATTCTGTTTTCTGCAAATATGTAGCTAATGTGATTTCTCTCTCATATATATATATATATATATATATATATATATATATATATATATATATATAGGTAACTACACTCGTTTCGGAAAACCGATTTCTTGATTTTAATGCTCAAATCAATTTCGAGGAAAAAAAGGTTTAAAAAAAAGAAAGAGCTATGAACATGAACGTCTGTCGAAAATAATCGTACAGGTCCAAAGCCCAAAGGAAAAAACCCGATACGAGTAATCAACTAACTAAAAAAGTGCTCAATACAAAAGTAGAGCAGACCTAGTCAAACCTAGAGAGCCAGACAAACCTACCAAGTATATATATATATATATATATATATATATATATATTCTATAGAATAACTTATGAACAGAAAATGCATTAAATAAATAAATATATATAGATATAGATATTTGAGAAAATGTATTAAATAAATCAATACACACACACACACACACACATATATATATCTCAAATATCTATATCTATATATATATATTTATTTAATGCATTTTCTGTTCATACGTTATTCTATAGATAGAGTTTATTTAAGTAACTCCTCAGTTTTTAATTAAACTGTATTAATTACATTTACCAGCTTGAATGTTCGAGCAATTTCTGACAAAATTTGACTTCTCGGACAGGAATCGAACCTGTATTCTTGTACGGAAACCCTCATTTGATCTGACGTGTTATACTATTTAGCTACAGATAAGCGTCTGGTTAGCAAAGTTCACACAATCTTCGATGATTTTTCTCGATCGATCATATCTGCTCACGAAACGTATCTTAACGTAGACAATAACAACATAAAATAAAATAGCTTAAATCCGACAATTATTTAATATATTTTTCTGTTTATACGTTATTTTTATAGATACAATTTATCTAAGTAAATGCTCTGTTTTTTTAGTTAAACAATATTAATTACATTTACTGGTCTGAATGTTCGAGAAATTTCGTAGAAAATGTGCGTAGAAAATATAGATATATTTATCTGTTGTCACCCACGAACAAGGCAAATAAGGGAGCCGTATTATACGCAAATATACAATAAATATATCTAATAAATATATATGAATATATATAATACAAGTATTATATACAAGTTGTATTATACACAAATACATGTTTTCAGAAATGTTTACTCAGCTGAAAAAAATACTCTTATTTTAAACCACAAGATTGAAAATACACACAGTTCTGCTCACATAAAAATGGGAAACGCATCGAATATCCCCTGTTTATAACACATGGAAAACCCAAGAAATCTTATGACCATAAGAAAAGGCGTTTGAAACACAATAGCCTAACTGATAGGGTCGCATAATCTTTCCGATTTAATATTCATTCACGCGGAAAATGCTTTGATATTTTTAACACAGCAGTTGTGTAAATGTTTGATAGCATAATAATAAAAATGTATTTTTTTTTAATTCGGGCATAAAGAGGTATACACATTAAATGTTCCTTAAGTAATTTTTCTTGGGACCCTAAAAATTGCGTGCTTCGAAGTTGAAGTGAGCCCTAACACCACAGTCGACGTCTCTGCATACATGGTACGATCGAGAAGCAAACAAAGTAATTTAAGAATTATACAGGATCATCGACAGTGTGGTAAGGGCGGATTAATATCGGATTAAAATATCTATTAATCGCTTGAAAACAATTAATGGATGTTTTTAATCTCATGTTATCTCTTATTACTGAAAACGTTATATTAGTGAGTACACGTGTTTCAGCAGACATTACTTTTTTTAAACGGTGAAATTAATGTCCAGCGGACTAGAGACTGAGAAGTCTTACTAAATAAGTTATGGCTCCAGATAAAAATAGAGCTTGTATTTATCTTTCTAATTATAAATTTTACATTTTAGGTACGAAAAGTTAGTATATATAGACTTGAGAGAGATCTCAACGGGATTTCTTGTATAGAGTAATTGAGCCATACTTTGCTGTCACTGATTTCCCGTAAATTAATTAATTAAGGATGCTGGACTTAAAAGAGGTTTTCCAATATATATATATATATATATATATATATATATATATATATATATATATATATATATATATATATATATATAATGGGGCATCAGATCATTATTTAAACATATATTGTTAAATATAACAATCAATGTCTATTATGTCTGGTCATGAGCCGTTCTAAATTTTAATATGTTTGCTTTAATTTCGGGTGAAAATAAAGACAAAAATTGTCCAACATTTGGATAGGTTTTATTAAGTTAATCATTGATCTAAGCTTTGATTCGCATCGTGAATATCTTTGTTAAAATATCCGTATAACCACTCTGAAGATGGCTTCTGTAGAACCACATCTCTGTCGCCTCGAGTCTCTTCTTCATCTTTGAGGAAATCGTCCAATATTCGCTACCATAAAGAAGTAAAAAAAGACAGATGTCACGTAACAGTTCAGTATTTCTTTATTTATTACCAAAGATATCTTCCTGCCTAGCAGTATCCCCCCCCCAGCTTTTGGAAATATGTCCTCGGCCATCCCAATACGTTTACGGATCTCAGTGCCGCACTTACCGTCCTCTGTCAAGACGCTTCCCAGGTATCTAAACTAAATTATTGGTATATAAGAATTATAGCGGACTAATCGATTATTGTGTCTGCACTAATCGAATTTTGGTATATAAGAATTTTACCGCATTAATCGAGTATTATGTATACAGTAATCGAATTTTGGTATATTAGAATGTTGCCGCACTAATCGAGTATTATATAAGCACTAATCGAATTTTGGTGTATAAGAATTTTATCGCACCAATCGAGTATTAGGTGTGCACTAATCGAATTTTGGTATATAAGAATTTAGCGGACTAATCGAGTATTGTGCATGCACTAATCGAATTTTGGTATATTAGAATGTTGCCGCACTAATCGAGTATTATATAAGCACTAATCGAATTTTGGTATATAAGAATTTTATCGCACTAATCGAGTATTAGGTGTGCACTAATCGAATTTTGGTATATAAGAATTTAGCGGACTAATCGAGTATTGTGCATGCACTAATCGAATTTTGGTATATTAGAATGTTGCCGCATTAATCGAGTATTATATAAGCACTAATCGAATTTTGGTATATAAGAATTTTATCGCACCAATCGAGTATTAGGTGTGCACTAATCGAATTTTGGTATATAAGAATTTAGCGGACTAATCGAGTATTGTGCATGCACTAATCGAATTTTGGTATATTAGAATGTTGCCGCACTAATCGAGTATTATATAAGCACTAACTGAATTTTGGTATATAAGAATTTTATCGCACTAATCGAGTATTAGGTGTGCACTAATCGAATTTTGGTATATAAGAATTTAGCGGACTAATCGAGTATTGTGCATGCACTAATCGAATTTTGGTATATTAGAATGTTGCCGCACTAATCGAGTATTATATAAGCACTAATCGAATTTTGGTATATAAGAATTTTATCGCACTAATCGAGTATTAGGTGTGCACTAATCAAATTTTGGTATATAAGAATTTAGCGGACTAATCGAAAACGCATTAATCGACGGATTCCTGTATATTTTGTTTTAATGGCGTTGTCTGCATATTCGTCTAATAAATCCTCTCTCTCATGATTCCTCTGATTATAAAGGTCATATCTCCAGCGTTATCCTCACAGAATTTGTCACGTAGGTAGATATTTATAACATCAATAAAATAAATTTAATTAAATTAAGCTATTGTTTTGGTTTTATGTATGTCGATAAAAGTGGAAACATAATTTTAATGTTTTTTTTTCTCAGCTGAGTGAAAGATACATACGTACATTTTATAACTTACATTCTTGTTTTTGTTTTTTTTTTGTTTTTTTTTTAATATAAAATCAATATCATGCCATAGCAGAGAAGATAAAAGCCGGCCACTGAAAACGGACATAGGAAATTAATTTCTCGCATAGAAAAAAATAAATAAATAAATTCAATTAATTCGTCAGATCCCAAGATCAGAGGAAGGAGTAACTCAAATAATATAAATAAACAGCAAACATCAAAGACCATTCGGCATTCTACATTCTAGTGCAACGGAAGAACAGATTCTTCCAGGCAGAACTCCACTGAGATCGATCATTTTAAAAATCTGATTCGTCGTTTCTTTGCCAGAATCAAAATTCGAATCGATACAAAATTCCCCGGCACTATCGTACAATGTTTGGGAAATCTAATAAGTGCCCTTAAAATTGATACATCTCTTTATTGCTAATGCAATCAGTGCACTGTCGTCGTCTACTTATATGTGGCTATTCAGCACGTAGACGCTCATGGCTCTCCATGATTTCCTATCCTTTGTACCCGTAAGTATTGTTTTTTTTTATTACTATCCCTCTCAGTGTCTGTTCTACAATCCATTTACACTAGTTCGTTAAGTAGGTTACTCGCTGTCTCTTTTTGTCACTCTTAACTTCAATATGCCATGAGCCTATAAAATTTTCTTAGATATCTTTCCTCATTTTATTTTCTAGAAATTTCAACTGTCTTTTTTTTAGTTCTAAGCGCGACTGTCCTTTTTGCTTCCGTTTTTCCTTAGAACACCCTCTTTACTCATATACTCCGCTGTTTTTAGGAGAACTACTTCTTTCTTGACCCAAGGTTGATTTTTAATTATTTCTCCAATAGATAGGGGGAATGATATTACACAGCAGTTAAGGCTTAGAAAAATTCACAAAAATAGCTTCTATATAAATTATAGCTTCTATATATATTATATAAATGAGCACCGGCAAGAGATTAAAAACTAGATTATCTCTAGCTGATTGACAAAGAAAAAAGACATTTCAGACAAGATATTCATTAGCAATGAAAAACATTGGTTTCTCTTAATAATTCAAAAAAAAAAATGATTTCATTGCAAGATTTTAGTGAAATGGATTAATTACGAAAACTTCAAAAGGAAATATTGATACAGGTTTCATTATACGAATTTAATCGGAATGAATTATGAAAATTCCAGAAAAATAAGTGTCTGAAGAAAATTTGCGAAAAATAGGTTTCTTAGTAAAATTCCAAAATAATTAATTACCTGAATTCCAGAAGAATGGATTCATTACAAGAATTTATCACAAAATTTCAAATATAAGAATTCTTTTAAAAAAAATACGAAAAGCATCGATTTATTACAAGAATGCAAAATAATAATCTTATTGCAAGAATTCCAAAAACTGATTTCTTTTGGCGAAAATTCCAAAAGAATGGCTTCATCACGAGTATTTCCCCGAAAAGATTTATTACGAGAATTCCAAAATGTGGATTCATTGCCAGAATTTCAAAAGAATGGTATCATTAAAAGAATTCTAAAAGAAAGGATTCATTACGTGAATTCCAAAAGAATTTATTTATTTTAAAAAATGCAAAAGAATGTATTCATTACAAGAATTACAAAATATGGATTCATTAAAAGAATTCGAAAATAAGAATTTATTACGAGAATTTAAAATATTGATTCATTACGAGCATTCCAAAAGAATGGATTCTTTAAAAGAATTCCACAAATAGATTTATTACAAAAATTTCTAAAGAATGTAATTATTTCAAGAATTACAAAAGGATGAATTTATTACAGCAATTCAAAAGTACAGATTCATTAAGAGGATTCTAAAAGAAGACATTCAATGAAAGAATTCCAAAAAAATATATTTATTACGACTATTATGAAAATTCCAAGATATATATTGAGAGAATTTCAAATTAGGGATTTATCACGAGAATTGAAAAAATCATTTCATTATAATAATTCCAAGAAAACGTTTCCATAGGAAAATTGTGAAAGAATAATTTTATTAAAAAATACATAAGAGTGGATGCATCACAAGAATTCCAAAGGATGGATTCATTACAAGAATACACACACACACACACACACACACACACACACACATATATATATATATATATATATATATATATATATATATATATATATATATATATATATATATATATATACTAGCAGGAGAGCCTGGCGTTGCCGGAGATATAACAGTAAAAGATAGATCAAGTATCGACAATCATAAAGACTGAAAAATAAAATTGACAAAGATTATTGTTTAAGATTGACGGACATGCATGTTTTAATTAGTTTTTTTTTTTGGTTTTTTATTTTTTTTACAAATTGGTCAAACCCAAACTCAAACAAAAACATTGTTTTCAATCGTTATGAGTCTACCGATTGAATAGAATTTTATTATAAACAATTGTCTTGTAAATGGAGTTTTTAAAGCATTCTGAATGTAACTTTCGGATAATAAGTGTGACATTACTGTAATTATTGAACAATATAGTTCATGCCACATTGACGGAAAATCTACCAGTAAAAAAAAATTCTCTTATTACTATATTTGTACAAAGACGCACAACCTTAAAATTTAAATTCAAAGTCAGCGTTGCGACCGCACGTTCCAAAACAATAACACATTTCTCGTAGCATTTTTTCGGATTACATCACTATTTTCGTTGTCCTCTTATTACCGAGAAGTAAAAACAAGAACAAAATCTATATCCATGCCTGAGGATGTCTGTACGAACAGACGAAAGCTTGTAAAAAATTAAGAAGACCTTATGCAACTGGAATTTATAAACAGGGATCATATCATTCATATACAGGTTCGGGGTTGGTGTATCTTATTTATATTGTTTGCGGTGATGTATTCTCTCCATTTAAATCATTAACCTCTATATTTGTTTTTGTATGAATGATTCATGAATTTATTATATATATATATATATATATATATATATATATATATATATATATATATATATATATTCGATTGCTCCAAAAGTTGGTGTCCATTTTTTTTTCTTTAAAAGGCGCATTTACTTTTCACACCATTAGAAAAATAAAACAAAATAACAAACACAAAAACAGAGCGTTTACTCAAACATGGGTATCCACAAAATAATGCTTCTTGTAATTAAACCATTCATTGTAAATCTAATGCAGCCACTCGTTTGGAATTTTACCAATAAAGCTATTATTTATTTTGCTAATAATACGCGCATTCTTAAAAAAGGTAATTGTTTCTAGCTGAGTTTGCTGTACCGGTTGTTTACTTTATTTTCTCTTATTGATTGCTGGTTTGATCAGTTTTTTTCTTTTTCTGCAGGCCTATATATATATATATATATATATATATATATATATATATATATATATATATATATATATGTGTGTGTGTGTGTGTGTGTCTGTGTGTGTCTGTGTGTGTGCGCGCCAGTATACAGAAAAATAGGAAGGTTTCGGCTCTCGTTTTTGAAACATGAGAACTCTTATGTAGCAAAGGAATCATATTTTTTAAATTTATATATATATATATATATATAATGAAATGGATTAAGTCCGACAATTATTTAATATATTTTCTGTTTATACGTTATTTTATAGATATAATTTATTTAAGTAAATCTGTTTTTTTTTCGTTTTGTTTTTTTTATAAATAAAACAGAATTAATAACATTTAACCGCCTGAATGTTCGAGAATTTTTTATCAAATATGCGTTCTCCGACAGGAATCGAACCTGTAACCCTTATGGGAACCATCATCCATTCTGATATGCTGTTACCATTCATCCACAGAGAAGAGTGGGGTTAGTAAAGTCCAAATCACTGTTTATAAACACTCACCTTCCACGATTCTTTTTCGATCGTTCATTTCTGATCACGAAACATATCTTAATGTAAACAATGACAACATATTATGAAATGAATTAAGTGCGACTGTCAGAGAAGCATATATTTTCTACGAAATTTCTCGAATATTTTGACCGGTAAATGTAATTAAAACCGTTTAATTTAAAAAACAGAACATACTTAAATAAATTATATTTAAAAAAAATGTATAAACAGAAAATATATTACAGGCATATATATATATATATATATATATATATATATATATATATATATATATATATATATATATATATATGTGTGTGTGTGTGTGTGTGTGTGTGTGTGTGTGTGTGTGTGTGTTCCAAAGATATTGTTATGCATCTGCTTTATTTTCGTAAAATTAGATTGGGTAGAAATTTAGACAGAAAGCCGATCAGTAGGCGCTATCGGTATATATATATATATATATATATATATATATATATATATATATATTGATATATATATATGATGCATGCTTCATTAAATAATATAGACAAGTTTTGTGTATTTATTTTATGTAAATTCTTTTCATATCGTCTGATAAGCTTAATAACATTATCATTAAAAGAAAAAAGAATATCACATTATTGATACATATTTTTAAAAATCCTATCTAAGGTTTCGGCTTATATAAGCCATTATCAAAGGTGACAATTACATTACAATATATTAAACAATATACGAACCCTGTTTCTTGCTGTTAAGGGTGTTCAATTTTTCTTTGGCTATTTCAATTTGCCTTTTCTCAAGGCTACATTTATAATTGCAAGTGTTGATAGTTTGGTGGGCGGATGGATCATGTAATTTAAATTGTTTGTATTTAGGCAGTATTTTTTCATTGAGGCATGTTCCATTAAATAATATAGACACGTTTTGTGTATTTATTTTATGTAAATTCTTTTCATATATTTATTTATTTACTTTTTACTAATGTTCTCGCAAAACACGGCCCAAGAGCTACTCAAGGTAGATTGTTGCTGTGTGGTTGTTTTATGAGTGCAATAAAGGGCAAAAAAAAAAAGAAACATATATATCTATATAGTTCTTGTGGCTATAGAGGAAATATACCAGCTAACTCTAGACTTGAAGAGGTCAAGATTGTTGTTTAGTAGGAACCGGAAATCATATCCTAAACAGGAAAGAATGGATAAACCTCTGCACCATATATATATATATATATATATATATATATATATGATTGTGTGTATGTATGTGCGTGTGTATTCCAACAATATTGTTATGCACCAGCTTTATTTTCGTAAAAATAGCAGATTGGGTAGAAATTTAAACAAAGTCGAACGATCAGTTGGCGCTATCGGTAATCTGAAACAAGAATTACCATTTGACACCTCCAGCGAAGAGGTCACTGCGATACTTTAAACACAGACATTATGAGAATTAAAAATTTCTACAAAGTGTATGTGAACTGGTTTTTATAGTCCTCTGATGATGAAATACGCCAAAGTGCAAAACCTCAACCGCCAGAAGGCACCCAGCAAAACAGGAAGAACTATGAATTCCCTTCATAAAAATGCTGTTTAAAAATATTCTACAGAACACACTTAAAAGCAAATTTACTGGCCGAATAAACATTGGTAAACACATGTAAACAGTTTTGTCCGTGATTTATCCATTATGCTTGCATAGCAAAAAGAACTGTAAATATTTCTCTTTTGGTGCAACCATACTTTTCAAAGTTATTTCTGGAATCTTGACGACTGCATAGATGACACAAATTTCGATCTAAACTGGGCCGGACATAACAGACAAAAACTATTTGCTCAAATTCACGCACACACTCTTAACATAAATCATGTAAAGCACACGAGAGCTGTCATATTTATAAATACATATATGCATATATACATACATATTTCTTATTACTTCTTCTATGTGCCGTGTCCATTCGGGACTTTGGCGATCATGGATCCACACAATTTCCTGTCCTTTGGAGCTCTTTACACACACACACACACACACACACACACAAACGCGCGCGCGTGTGTACAGGGCGCGATGGATCAATTGTTGTCTAAATTACGCAAAAATGAAAATAACACTAACATCTCATTTTAACAGATATATTTGCCAAAATTGCACAGAAATATCTCTAAATACTAAGGAGTAAATTTATTCAATGAACTCGCCATTGCCTTCGGCCACGGCCTCCACACGACTTCGGAATCTCCTGCAACTCTTCTGGACGGTCTCCTTGTTTAAGTTGGTGAATGCTGCCATAATCCTTGTCTTCAGTTCATCTTTAGTCTCACAAGGAGTTTTGTTGGTCTTTCGCTCAACTGTGCCTCGCACATAATAATCAAGTTTGTTTCAATCTGCGGAATTAAGTTGTCAGGTGTAAGGTATGATGTGGTGGCAGAAATAGTCTGACAGCTATGACTGGATATTTCTGCTTGCGTGGTATGATGCAGTCCGCCTCTTCACCCAGGGCATCACTACCTCTTCAAAGTAATTGATGTAGGCCTCCGTGTTGAGCCTGGCCTCTGTGGAAAGATGAAGGGTGACATAAAGTCTCCATCACTAGTGATCACTCTAAACACCATGGTGTTGACTGGATGTAACATCCAAATCTTTCTGAATCCTCTGAATTGCCCTCAGGTTGACAGACAAACGTTCTGAAATGTTTGTATTGGAGTTTCCAGCGCCAAGTAGTATAGTATGCCGTTTCCAAATTTCTGGCTGTGTAAATTGCGTCATGGTGTTTTTTTTATGTCACAGACAGTGCCCAACTGACCCTACTATACAGTGCAGTTGACAGAATCAAAAACGAAGAAAGCGCATGCGCTAAATTAAAAATATAAAATGGCGACATTACTCATCACACGATTATGTATTACAGTATCTATCTATCTATCTATCTATCTATCTATCTATCTATCTCATAATTATTTTTCTGTTTCTGATATTTTTCCTGCGTATATCACTTATATTCTTTTCTTTATGTGCCGTGTCCTCTCAGTATGTAGGCGATTATGGCTCTCCGCAACTTCCTGCCCTTTTTTCTCTTAATAAATGTTGTCTTTTTGTTATCTCTTGCTCCGCTTTTCATTTACTCCAGCTCACTAGGTCGGTTTTTCTCTGTCGCTTTTGCAATCAGTTTGTCTTGTGTGTATCAGATTTTCCAAGCACCCTTTCCTCATTATGTGTCCCAGAAATTTCAACTATCTCTTCCTGATGTTAAGTATAAGTGTTCATTTTGTTTTCATTTTCTCTAAAAATTCTCGTTGCATACATGTTCAGTCCATGGTATTCTTCGTAGCCTTCTGTAGAAGCACATTTCTGTTGCTTCAATCTGTGAGGAGACTGTCCAGCATGCATTGCCATTAAATGTTATTTGTAATGATTACACGTATTTCAATTACTATGCCTGTCTTTTTTTTTGTCTTTAAACAGTGAATATATTTACCCACTAAATAATGTTTATATTAATAAGAAATAAAGCTTGATAAAAAATAAATCTAAAAAATACTTACATGTAACCTCCAGGAATTTGTTGCACCTACTCGGGCTGACATGGAGTAGAAAGACTATATTGAATTTATTACTACGTCAGCTGCTAAGAAATTTGGTTCACAATTCGTCCATGCTTAGAATATTGCTGTCACATATGGTCCGGTATCTCTGTTACTTACTTTACCTCCTTGATAAAATACAAAGAAGAATCAGCAATATTATTGGTCCTGATCTGGCGGCTCGGCTTCCGTTTCTTTCCCACCGCCGTAAGGTTGCCTCTCTGTGTCTTTTCTATAAATTCTGTTTTGGTGATTGTTCCGACGAGCTCTTCGGTGTGGTACCTAGACTTTTTGAATTTAAGCTCAGTGCAAGACTGACGTAGAGATGTCATCACTTTACAGATGAGCTGACTAGATGGAACTGTAAATTCTATGCAAACAGTTACTTTTCTCGCACTTCACGCTTGTGGAACTCCGGTCCAACTCTATGCTTTCATGCCAACTTTAATCTGCAAAAATTTAAATGCAATGTCAATCGCTATCTATTGTCGTCCTGATTACTCTTTTCTCTTCCCGCTCTTTATTAATGCTTCTGTTCTTAATTTTTCCACACCCTGTAATATATGTGTCTTAGGGGTTTTACTGTCTGGTATGGGTTGATGTTGAGTTTTAAAAAAATGTATACTTTTATTAGTTCAAACGTTATTATATAGCATATCTTTTTACTTTAAACAGTGTGTATTACGTTTATTAGGCTGCGTATTCGAGAAAATCTTAACCGTTCTGAAATAAAACGTACACTCCGGCACCACTCGAACCTGCGTCGCTCTTTGTAGGAGAAAACACATTTAGTATGATTTGCCGCTCGGTTACAAGGACGGTAGCAGTATAGCAAGTTTCTATTTTCCCTTTTAAGTAAATCACGCCTCCTTACTAAGATAATTTTCTTGAAATCCCACATCAGCCAAAGTTCTTACTGGAAACGTAAACAAAGCAATTTGTAAAGAATTAATGGATTTATTTTTAGTTCGACATTTATCTTCTTCTTCTTCTTCTTCTTCTTCTTCTTTGTCTACCTCCTCCTCCTCTTCTTTTACTTCTTCTTTCACCTTGTTCTTCTTCCTCTTCTTTCTTTTCTTCCTCCTCATTCTTCTTCTTCTTTTACTTCTTCTTTCACTTCAGGTCCTTCTTCTTCTTCTTCTTCTTCTTCTTCCCCCTCCTCCTCCTCCCCTTCTTCTTCTTTTTCTATTTCTATGTGGCAAGTCCCATCAGGACGTTGTTTGCTCTTAATAACTTTTGTATTTTTGTTATTAATCAGACCAACAAATTCAAAAAAAAAAATAAAAAAAAATATAACTCCGGGTATAAAAAAAAAAAAAATTTCAGTGAAATATAACTACGAGTATAAAAAAAAAAAAACACACTAAATTTCACTGAAAATTTGTTTTTATAGCCAGAGTTACATTTTCCAATTTCTTTTCGAACTTGTAGGTCTGATGAATTGGATCGTGATTACAATGTAATAAATTATAACAATGGAATATTAGTGCTTGAGCTTCATATATATCTAGTTATTTTCCCAGCGTAGCTTAGATTTGGCACAAGGACGAAAGCATGGGACATCTAGTGAGGATCGAACTCACTTTTCAGTTGTAACTGATCTAGCGAGACAAGCTTGCTAACCATTACACCACGCCGAGGTGCCCGACAGCTTAAATGCTCTGGGTGTTGACGTCAATGTCCATTATTTTCATATGATCTATTACTGATATTGAGCACTTTAACCGATAAACATAGCATATCTATATTTAAAACTATATATTTTATATATATATATATATATATATATATATATATATATATATATATATATATATATATTAAAAAAAATTAATGGGTTTTATTTTTTAATTATTTTTAGTGGATATCCTTATTTGTGTATATACTCAGTTTATTTTAAACTGTATTTTATTTCGTCTACCAGCTTGCACACATGAAAATGAGCAGTCTGGTAGGATTCGAATCTGCATTCCTCTTGCAGGAGAAAACCGTTTAATCCGACATGCTTTGACAACTCGGCTATGAAAAGCTCCACAATCAATCAAAGTTCTATTTGCCTTTTGAAGCACGTTCTAATCGTTCAGATTTCTTCGAAAGTCATAACTGCTCAGTTTCGTATCCGAAAAGTAAACAAGACAATTTCTAAAGAATTAGTGGACGTTAGTTTTTAATCCGGTATATTTTTTGTTTTATTACTTTCAATGTTATTTTAGTGGGCACCTCTATTTGAGGTGACGTTCCGTTTTTTTTTTAAACCTGGCCTGCGCATTCGGGAAAACTTATAAAACTAAATACGCTCTCCGATATAATGAAACTGTGAAGCTTATAAATATTCTCTTAAAACGCTTCGTTTTAAGAGAATAATTATAAACGTCACGCTTCCTTTCTTTTTGCAAGAGGCTAATGAAACTTAATTAGGTTGTAAAAAAAATGTATATACGGCAATAAAATATCCAGGTTAAGAATTTCAGTGGTAAAACTATTATAATACCATTAATGAGTTATTTCTGCTTCAGAATTTAATTAGTTCAAGGAAGGAAAGAAAAAAATGTGAGGGGTGGGAAATTACTCCGATTATAGGAACTAACGCTGTATATATACATTTTCGCTAGATCAAAAATAATTCTTCAGCTCGGAGTGTCTTGCAAGAATAATTTCAGAAACATCGAACAAAATGCAGCGCCAAATATGTCTCAGGTCGGGAGTATTGTTTTTAATAATTTCCAACGTTCGCCTACTAACAATCTAAGCTTACTAAAAAATTATATTTATGGGTGCCCCAGTAAGGACTAATGTTTAGCGAAATTGCATGATTGACCATTACTACAGAACAGTGAGTTCGATCCTCACTCGGTGCCCATATATGTTACCCGGTGCTAAACGAAGCTTCTTCTATGTGCCGCGTCCTTTCAGGACATGGGTCTCCAAAAGTTACAATCCACTGTGGCCTTTATCAGCCTTCCCCTATCTTTTTTGCCCTCAAATATGCTCCTCACGGGGCAAAGAAGGCAGCAGTGAGGGTTAGGTTTTCCAAGCCCTCCAATTTATTATGTGTCCAAGGAATTTAAGCTATCTTTTAAATTAACGGTTGCTCATTTTGCTTCCTCGAGGCCCTTTTCGCATCACATTGCTGTAAACAATTCATTTTTCATCGCTTGTGATCGTTATTTTAAAAATGGTTTGTTTTCATTTCATTTGAGTAGATAATCCAAATGGAAATGCGGTTCGTAATTTTTTAATCGCGAGGCATTCAAACACCTTTGCTTTCACGTATTCAAGTGTTTTCATGTACATTCCAACTGTTACGCGAGATGAATGGAATATCTCTGCGATGTCCCGTGTCGTGTGACGTGGATTATTTTTAA
>CAHIKZ030005066.1:4442500-4465000 GCA_903632075.3 Acanthosepion pharaonis
TATATATATATATATATATATATATATAGAAGAAAAAATATACGGAACAAACAAACAAAAATCCTTATATGACAATTATGCTGTTTTAAATGTTAATATAATGTCCATCGGACGTTTCGGTCTAATAAACCATCTTGACATATTCATAAAATATAATTAACATTATCAATTCAACATGTCAAAGACGATGGATATTATCTTGTTCTTATGTCCATCGTTTTTTATATTAACATTAAAACAGCATAATTGCATACGTTGATTTTTGTTTGTTTTTTCCGTATATTTTTTTTCATACTGTCGGATCTATATCCATATATTTGCTTGCATATATATATATATATATATATATATATATATATATATATATATATATATATATATAGATAGATAGATATAAGTGTGAATATAAACTAAATAACGAGGTATTAGCAACTGTATACATAATGGGCTACACGGCATTCCTCTTAATTTTTTTCACTTATTTTTCTCACCTTCATTGTCCTCTATAATTTTTATTTTTTTAGTTTATATCCTAAATTTATTAAATGTTAGCTTTATATACTGTACAATGTTGCAGCCTTGTAACAAAGAGATTATTTATAAACAAAGATACAATTCACCGCGCTCACGTCCTCATATTACTTGCTCCTTACGCTTTATAATTTTTAACTTATAACTCTTTTCTTTTTTCAACGGAAAAACATATACCATATGAACTTTAAGCATGCATCATTTCTTTTCTAAATATCTCCTTAACTGCACTTTATATTTTGAATTTACATCCCAATAATATAGTAAGTTTGAACTTTGAATCTACGCATAATTTAGCGTTCCTCCCATGAGAACCAGTATTTAAAAAAAAACAACTATATTAAGTGGTTCATTGACCATTTGTGCCTGACGATTTGGGAAGCCATGAAACTAAGTTGCACTACAAACACAGGTATATATATATATATATATATATTAAGAAATGGACAAGGTCCGACAATTTATTTATTAAAGACATATTTTAATACGTTAAACATAAAAAATATGTCTTTAATAAATAAATTGTCGGACTTGTCCATTTTCTTAATATATGACGTCATTTGTTTACATTCGATACGATAGAGCAGTTATGAATGTACGAAATTCATGGAAAATTGGAGTTTATGAGCAGTAAATTCGACCTTGTCTACCGAGCGCTTCTTTGTAGCCTAAGCGGTAAGGCACGTCAGCGTATATGACGGTTCCGTATAGGATGCAGGTTCGAATCCTGTCAAAGAACGAATATTTTCTATGAAAATTTCTCGGACATTCAGGCCGGTAAATGTTATTTAATACTGTTTATCATAAACAGAGCATTTTCTTAAATACTTGTATCTATAAAATAACAACGTTAAACATAAAAAATATGTCTTTAATAAATAAATTGTCGGACCTTGTCCATTTCTAATATATGACGTCATTTGTTTACATTCGATACGCTAGAGCAGTTATGAATGTACGAGATTCATGGAAATTTGGAGTTTATAAGCAGTAAATTCGACCTTGCCTACCGAACGCTTCTTTGTAGCCTAAGCGGTAAGGCACGTCAGCGTATATGACGGTTCCGTATAGGATGCAGGTTCGAATCCGGTCAAAGAACGAATATTTTCTATGAAAATTTCTCGGACATTCAGGCCGGTAAATGTTATTTAATACTGTTTATCATAAACAGAGCATTTGCTTAAATACTTGTATCTATAAAATAACAACGTTAAAATAAAAAATGTCTTTTTTATTTATTTATTTTTTATATATATATATATATATATATATATATATATATATATATATATATATATATATATATATATATATATATATATATATATATATATATATGCATGCGTGTGTGTGTTAAAAATAAAGTTTTAAGTGTTATATTTATTGGTAAAAGGGAAAAATTCGGAGTGTGTAATTTTATCTTTAATAAAATTTCTCGAATATTCATAGCGGTAGACAAAAATCACTGGCTACTGTATGTCATCAATATTTGTTGGGCTCATTACAAAACCAGTAAAAAACATTTTCCACCAATCAGATGATTTGATATCTGGTGAACATTGTTTGTCATGCAATAAAAATCAAGCCTTTCAAATGATAACTCAAAAGGTATTGATGACATAGAAAACAGAAGGAAAAACCAAAAAGAAATATTGTAAATATCATTTATATTGCTAAAAAAAATCCTTCAAAAATTGCTACAAAGACAATAAAGTCAGCAGAAAGCCTAAATTTCATGCACATTGTTTTAGAACTAAAGCGAATAATTCAAAAGTTTTGGGTAAGCAACAATCAAGGCCTTTTTAAATGATAATATACCAAAAAGTCTCACTTCATTCATATTTCTATAATATCTATTCTACTATATTGATTTTCCAAGCGTAGGTTGGATGTAGCACAAGGCCGAAATTAACGGGCTCCCAGTGAGGATCGAACTCACTACTCAGTCGTAATTGTTCTAGATAGACAAGCTTGCTAACCATTACACCACCTTGAGGTGCCCATATCTATTCTACTATATAACACAGTGGCAACTCTCAAACATCAATGTTTGTTGGGCTCATCACAATCTTTAACAAAATATACAATTGGTATAACTTAGATGCTAAAATGATTCTTTTACTCTAAAAATTATAATTTTGAAAAATCACTAGCCAGATTTTTTTTTTTAAACATGTTTTCTAAAACTTGAGTGTGTCTTTGTATATATGTCTATGCATTAGTGTGTTTATGAATCTCCCAGTCCATGAATTTTTACCTTAATTTATTGTATGTTTTAGGGTCAGTAATTGATTGCTATCATATTCCTCAACAATTAACATTTCTAGTGACACTCTTCACTCCAACCTTCCAGTCAACACTTTGAGGTACCTTGTGAATTGCGTGGACGGAATTGGACAGAATCCATTCGTTGTGCTAGTTATCGTGACCGAGTGTATGGTTGTAATGGCCTTGTTCACGCTAAATATACGTTATCTCCCAGAAACTTTAACTAAGGTCTGCTCAGCTTAGGTGCAATATAAACAACAAAGCAGGCGCCTATCATTGACTTTGGCTAGTCGCCCTGACAGACAGGACTGCTCGGAAACGAGTCGTAACAGACCATTATATATATATATATATATATATATATATATATATATATATATATATATATATATATATATATAACTTGAACTTATTTTAAATGTGAATTAAGTTTAAGCGATTAAGGATTTTTTCTTTTTCTTTCAGAATTGGCGGATATTTGGGCGATATTATTTTTCACACATAATTGCCATGACTTAACATGTTCCAATACAGAAATAAATTATTGACATACTGCTGACTTTGATCCGTCATAATGACACCCCCCTTATATATAATCCGTCTTAATGAAACCCCATTTGTGTGTGTTTATGCGTGTATATATATATATATATATATATATATAGGGTAGACAACATCCAGCGACGAGAGTCTGTTTTAAGGCCTAAGCGCAATCTTATATATATATATATATATATATATATATATATATACACACACACACACATATATATATATATATATATATATATATATATATATATATATATATATATATATATATATATAAAAAAAAAGAACAGTAAGATATATAATCCGGTCTTCTTATAGATATTTTTATTTTTACAAAATAGTGCTCGATGTAAATTTATAGAGCATTAATATTATAAATTAATTGATTTAAAAATATGTTTTTTTCGCTACACAGTTCTAACCACGTTTAATTTTGTAATTAAATTAAAGACATTAGTTTCATTTCATCCTCAAGCGAAGTTTGGAGTAACTTAAAATTACTGGGTTTTAAAGACACAGCTAAAATGGAACTAATGTCTTTAATTTAATTACAAAATTAAATTCGGTTTTTTAGCTTCCATTTTTGAAACATTGTTAGAACTGTGTAGCGAAAAAAACATATTTTAAATCAATTAATTTATAATATATATATATATATATATATATATATATATATATATATATATATATACTGACCACGATTGAACTTGCATGCTGTGATGGATCCAAAGCCAGTAATTTGGGTGTCGCAATTTTCTCCTCACGGCTAACATCTTATTTTTGACTGTGCAAGATTAAGTTGCGCTCAATTAGTCAATGAAAGCGTGATGGATATTGATGAGATGCATTTGATTATATATATATATATATATATATATATATATATATATATATAGAATGAATTCACACCAAGCAAGACGAAAATGCCACTAAGACGCAAGTGAGCACCACTGACTGAAAGTGAAAGAGAAGGAAACGAAAACTCGACAATAGTATAAATTTCAGAGTTTACAGGGAGACGTTAGAAGTATAAAGTTGAAGTAGAATTTAGAAACAATCGGAAATATAATCCTAAACAGGACATGGGAGATAAACATCTACTCCTGTTCAAAACACCGGGGAGGAAAGTGAACCGAAAGATTTATATGTAAAAGACAAAAGGAAAGTTTCGTTCCCCTTCGAAACTTTATGAAGATCAATGTCCCAGATATTAATTTGTAACTTATATTTATACACAAGAGTAAAATGAAGGAAAATATCGTTATCTTTCCAAATTTTAAATTAAATTTGACAATACTCAAAAATATTCTTAAAATACATCGAAGTGCAAATGTTTTGCGTGTATATATATATATATATATATATATATATATAGAGAGAGAGAGAGAGAGATAATATTAGTGGTAAATATACACATACATATACAAAATATATAAATATATATTGAACATTGAAGTCAACACTTAGAGGCGAAAGCATGAAACAGCCTGTCGCCTCTAAGTGTTGACTTCAATGTTAACTTTTATATTTACACACGCTCTGTCTCTGATATTGAGAACTTTATCCTATAAATATAGTACATCTTAAGTATATTTCCTAATATATATATATATATATATATATATATATATATATATATATATATATATATATATATTGTCATCCACAGACAGACTCTTTCGCTGTATCTCAGCTCATCAGGGTGGCTAGACATCCGATTGCCTCAAGCTAAGAGGCAAGTAGAAAACCGACTGATGCAAAATCAGTCGGGGATTTTCCCCTAAGCTATCAGCTGCAGGCAGAGAAGTAGGTGATTCTTTTATGCATTTATTTTTGAATAAACAGTGCTCGATTCATAGAAGAGCTTTGCATTATCAGCAGTAGCTGTCTCTGCCTACAATTCGCTCGACCGAATCTTATTTTTTCGAGGGCGTATATATATATATGTATGTTGTCATCCACAGACACTTTTTTTTCGCTGTATCACAGCTCATCAGTGTGGCTTGACATCCGATCGCTTCAAGCCGTGATTGAAACTTGACTGATTCGGCAACAGTCGGAGATTTTCTCCCTAAGCCATCGGCACACGATTGAAAGAAAGGAGTCTTTTTACGTATGCCCACGTGTGTCGTTCAGAAAGTAATGAAACCTATTTCATCATGTTTGTTCCCTCACGTCGTCCGATTCGAATGTCGGTAACATGTCAGTAGAAGTCGAACTTTCATCACAATAAAGTATATTTTCTCTTGTTATAAACATCTCTTGAATGGCAGCCTGGTTGCCTGGCATCTGACAATTAAGTACATCAGATGCCAATTAATATCATTAATACTTTTGCGTGGAAAAATCTCAATCATTGACGTCCATAGAAGCTTAAGGAATGTTTACGGAGATGAAACAAAGGATGAGAACACAGCTAATCAGGGTGCAATGATAGCAAACCACTGAGTCATGATGACAAGACACATTCCTTACATCAATACATAACTTAATACAGAAAGCGCCTCATAGCACGAAAAGCCCCTTATAGCCAGTTTTAATGCTTATGTAGGTATAAAATAGTGTTTTTCAGTTGAATTTTTGCTTTATCATATGGTTTCATTCTGTTCCCTATATCTGTTTTCGCGGAAATGAATAGGAGCCAGTGCGTCACTTGTGTGTGTGTGTCTCTCTCTGTTTGTGTGTCTTTTGTTTGTACTTTCGCATTAAATATGTTCTTGTTCTTTTTCTTCTTCGTCTTTTTCTGTTTCTTCACCATCTCCTGTTTCTTCTTCTGTATCTGCCTTTTCAGTTTGGACTACTTCCGTTTCCTCCTCCTCCTCCTCTTCCTCCTCCTCCTCCTCCTCCTCTTCCTCCTCCTCCTCCTCCTCTTCCTCTTCTCCTTCTTCTTCTGTTTCTTTTTCTTCTGCTTCTTAAAACGTCTGTTTCTTCTCCCATCTCTGCTGATTACGTTTCTACTGCTTCTTCTTCTTCTTCATTTTTTTATTTTCTTCTTCACATTCTACTTCGGTGTCTTCCTTTTCAGTTTTGACTACTTCCGTTTCTTCTTCTTCTTCTTCTTCTTCTTCTTCTTCTTCTTCTTCTTCATGTCCTTTTTCTTCTCCCCTCTTCTGTTTATTTTTCTTCTGCTTCTTCAACGAGTGTTTCTTCTCGCATCTCTACTGCTTCAGTTTCTTTTTTTCTTTTTCTCTTCCTTCTTCTTCTTCTTCTTCTTCTTCTTCTTCTTTATCATTAGTTCCTTCTTCATCTTCACTTATTTTCTTCTTCGTTTTCTCCTTCTGTTTCTTCTATTTCTTCTTCTTTTGTTTCTTCGTCTTCTTCTTCTTCTTCAATTTCTTCTTTTTCTTCTTCCCTTTTTTCTTTCAAATTCTTCATTTTTTTTTCTTCTTCATTTTCTCCTTCATTTTCTTCTTTTTTTTTCCCTTTAGTTGCTTTTTCTTCTTCGTGGGTCTGTGGCAATATGATTGTCGAACGACATGTCACCAATTGCCTTATCATTTTGGACAGCTACAGATCCTGGGGGCCTGTGCTACTCCGACACCCGCTAAACTTACCCTTATCCCCTTACTTCGCATTATCTTCTTTCTTCCAACCCTCCACTGTTTTCTGCTTGGGAAATTCGGTGACCTCTCCCATTTAATAACCAATGATGGATGCCTTCTTTGGACACAGCTGTTTTTCTACGCTTCATTTTACTACTACCACCACGGGAAGAATCCTGACACCAACTGATACTATCGCTACCACAGATTATTATTTATAGTACTATTCTATTCTTTTACTTTATCTTTAATTCTTCTTTTTTTTTCTCTATCTTTCATGTTATTCTTCGTCTCCGTTTTTTTTTTTTTTTTTTTTTTTTCTACCTCGTGCTTCTACAATAGTAACTATAGCATCACCAGCAACAATAACAGCAACAACTACTTGTATAATCCATTTGTTTTTCCTCACCTGAAAATTCGAGTCGTGATCTTAAACAATCTTGTTACATAGAGACTTTCATATGGATGTCAGCCATACAGCCAAATCTATTCAGAAATATCTAAACTGTCAGCTGCTCACAATAGATTTCTGAAATCAATGGTTAAAAAAAAACTTTGAGCGAATGAAGTCTTTGGATCATTCTTCTTTGAACATAGTAGACTGGCGCTACACAATCACAAATAACTTTATCAAATAACAGGAACCAACATTATTGAGGATTGCACATGTAACTGGAATAGAAAATAATGACATATTGAAAACGTTGATCTTCCGTACTACATCAAACAAAAGACTAGAAAGGAAAGAGCAATCAATATTAGAAAGAGCGACAGCAGCTACTGAAAAATTATTTTAAGACAAAGATTTTATAAATTTCAACCGACAGAGACACTGGCAGCTCGATCAACTGAATGCCAAAAGTTACCCTGTAGGGAAACGATTAATATTATCATTACCATGAGTAGCAGAATTGATTTTTGAATCATTTCACCCCAAGCAAGGTTATGATATTGTCCCTAAGTCGTTAAGGGTTGCTGGAAATTAACGAGATGATGTTAGTGAGTAAAAAAATAATAAAATAACATGGCTCAGGAAGACAGAAAATAGCAATTGATATTGCGTTTTAATTTTTGAGGATCGTAGGCGACATGTAAACAAGAAACCGAAAGAGAGTTCCACAGACGAGAAGTGCGAGAAAAGAAACTATCAGAATTGAACTTACGGTTACATCTAGCTAAGTCAACTGTAAAACGATGAGATCTAGTTCCCATTCCCGCTTATATCCATGCGGTCAAGGTACCAAGCAGTAACACTAATTAGAACAGTTGCCATAAAAATCCTATTATTGATCGGTTCGATAAGATCAAATTGGCAGCTCATCCCAAAAGTGACCTAAATTCTGCTGTAAACAGCGGCAAGGAATGGCTTATTAATTTTCACACTTCCAAAACAAATCTGCTTTTTATCAATCACTAGCAGCATGGCCCGGCGTTGCCCGTGCTTGATTCAAAAATCGTACGACTCATACAGCAATCGCTATCAGTTGACTTAAAATATTTTTGCCCTTCCTTGCCTTTAAAGGAATGCCCTTTGCCGTGCTGATGTTGCTACATGTCTTACTTCTTGCCTATATCACACTGCGAATTTTTTGTAAGCTCTATACTAAACATTAAATCTGTTACGAAAAAAAAAGAACTAAACAAAATGAACACCAAACGATCAGCTTTAAAAAAGGACTCGTAACTGGAAAAACCGAATGAAAAAAGAATGTTAACAACGAATAATTTTTCACACCCAACCCAGTTCTGCGGAATCAGAATCAATGTTGAGCTTAAGTAAGCGAATGACCCAATTGGAGTAAAGTGCCATGCAGATTTAAATTTTTCCCACTTGTGACGAATGCAGCTATCGATTTTTTTTGCATGCTAGTTAACATTCGTGTCAGTCAGCTGTTAGCTCTCACGCTGGCAAATAGAATCTTCCTGCCTATTCGTGGCAGCCAGCTATAGGCTCTCAATCTGGCCAGTAGAAAATGGCCGCAAACTATATGAAAACTGCCGTAGAAGCATGAAAAAATCGATTATTTCCACTATCGATGGGAGTTGGGAATTGCAAAGTCGGTCTTGGCCTTTCTCGCTAACTTGGGGCATGTGCATGTATATTTTGGTGCAAATCCGTCGAAAATTGCGGCTGTGCATTCGTTACACACACACACAAACACACACACACATTTTATAGATAGAGATTTGAGAGACTCTATTCTGCATTCAATCAGCATAGCTGATGCTGAGTTTCCGGGTGAATGACTTGTTGTCTCTTCGCCAACTAACGTTTTCTGCTGACATGAAGGGGAAAGATTGCATCGAAACAATTGCCAGGTCTGCTGCTAGGACAATTGTTTCATTGAATCGTGTTGGACAGTTTTTCTCGACAGAATCTGTTTAAATATTCATGAATCTGTCTTTAGGCCATGCTTCGTGCATTGCAACCACGACTAATCTGGTGCACCTGCTATATAAGGTGAGATTCTTGATAAGATCCGACAAAGAATCTAAAATGTTATTGGTACTCTTCTAACATTTCGACTTCAGTTACATTCCCATCGTCATGGCATAGCTCCCCTGTGTCTTTTTTTTATAAGTGTCTTCATGGTAGTTGTTATGATGACCTGTTGATAGTTTAACGTTGGGCGCCTGCAAAGAGTAGTATTTAAATATGAATACATTCCATAAACCATTGTGAATTCGTTTAGGGTACTCCATGCCCTACCACAGATACACAACAAAACGAAACTGCTCTCTTTTCATCGTCTTAGAGAAACCTTTTTGCCTTTCATCAACATCGCTGCTGCTAACCTCCAGAAGAGTGAACCATTGCGTCTTCTCTGACTAACGTTTAGATCTAGCTGTTTCAGCAGGAAAACGATGAGACAAAGTTACCATTCTAGTATTACGCTTATACCCATGAGGTCAAGGTACCAAGAAGTAACACTAATTAGAACAGTTGGCATAAAAATCCTATTATATATCAGTTCGATAAGATCAAATTGGCAGCTCATCCCAAAAGTGACCTAAATTCTGCTGTAAACAGCAGCAAGAGATAGATTATTTTTAACGCTTCCAAAACAAAACTGCTTTCTATTAATCATCTAAGAGACTACTTTCTGCTTTCATCAGCATAGCTAATGCCATTTTCCGGGAGAATGATTTGTCCCTTAGTCTAGAAACGTTCTCTGTTGACATGAAGGAGAAAGATTATATCGAAACAATTACTAGATCTGCAGCTAAGTCAATTGATTCACTGAATTGTGCTAGGCAGTTTTTTCTCTCCAGAGTCTATCTTACATATTTATAAATCTAGCATTCGCCCATGCTTTGAATATTGCTACCACATCTTGACGGGTTCTCCTGCTATATATTTCAAGATTCTTTATAAAATCCGAAGAAGTATCTACAATGTTAATGGTCTTGACTTGGCACCTCGGCTTCAGTTACTCTCCTTAATGTATCTTCAATGTAACTATCTATAAATCCTTTCATGGTAATTATTCAAATGAACTTTGCTCTATGGTACCTAGACTTTATGAATTTAACCCCAGTACTAGATTGGTAATAAGGTTTAAACATTTTACAATTGAAATAGCTAGATGTAACCGTAAGTTCTTTGGTAACAGTTTCTTTTGTCGCCCTTCTCGCTTATGGAACTCTCTTCTGGCTTCTGGCTTTGATCTTCAAAAATTTTAATTAAATAACAATCGTTATCTCTCCTCTTGATTCCTCTTCTTTTACTGTTTTCGCTTCTTGATAACGTTTTCATTTTTCTTGCTCAGTGACCAGCTGTGTCATTATTGCCTTAGTTGGGATAAAATCATATCAAAAAATGTTTGAACGAGTGATTTGTCGTGTTGTACTGGTTAGAAATGAGCCCGGGACTCTTTGAGTGACCTATGCATTTGACCTTGTGTCAAAACTAAGCTCTCGTGCTTTATTTTATCGAGTAGGAAATAAAGATGACGAGGATATTTCGGATAGATAATGATGATATTCAGTCATCCCCCCCACGAGGGTGTCATGTGGCACAAGGCCTTTTTAACGTGGGCAATTCCCAAGCCATTAGGCTGGGCCAAAAAAATAGCCCATTTGAACACGTATAAACGGGTTCAGGGCCGGTTTTACCTCCCCGAAGGAGACTCCGCCCTTCGGCGTAGCCTCCTTCGGCTTCCTCCCGCCCGTAGGAAGAGAGTTTAACAGAACAGTCGGTTCAGAGGTGAACGACTGATAGATAATGATTGACCCTAGACTTGAAGAGGTTAGTTTGTAGCATACGAGGAAGCATTCGTGTGAGCATTTGTTCCACCAAGTAGCGGTTTCGGGAAAAAAAATCTTTCGGAATGGGACGTTCTTCTTAACAAAGAAAATAAAATACTTAGATGATGAAGGTGATTTAACCCGGTGGTCGTAGCAAGGCAGATCTTGGCTGTAAAGGCCTGGTGGTTCTAAAGTAAGGAGCTCGTCTGAATATTTGCCATAAAAGTAGCGATAGACTTGCGACGTTGTGTTTTTGAGCTGCTGAAGTATAGAAAATAAGTCAACTCCACAAACCCGCGTAAACAATTTTGAATTTTGTCAAAACTGGAAAATGCAGATTGAGTTCTTGTGAGTTCAGTGATGAAGTTTCTAAAGAGAAAAAACTCTTGATCCAAAACAGGTCTTAAATGCTCAATGAGATTAAGATGTAGTGGGTGTGGGTTCGCTGACCAGGGCAAAAGGGAGAAACCATCTTCACGTTCCGGAAACGAATTCCTTAGAAACCAGTCAATGTGAAGGGATGCATTGTCCTGAAATTTCCAGCCTGCATTCTAGAAGACTTTGATTTGATTTAATTTTTTTTACGGTCTAATCAGCCCTTTGTAGGTTATTTAAAGCCAGAACATTTTTAGATTGTACTTTTTTTTTTTAGATAACAATGACTTTTTTAGTTATACAAATCTTACTATTTAACTCATATCTAGGAGGAGAAGAGGTAGATTCATGCCTTTCCCAACGGTATCAGGGCGTAAGTGAATATAACAAATCCTACAAGGATTGGAAATCAGCTTCCCGATTAACAATTCCGAAACATTATCGCTTATATCATTCGCACACTCAAGCTTATAGCACCTAGTATTACCAAGTGGTCACTCATCTAGGTACTGACCAGTATCAACATTGCTTAACTTCGGTGATCGTACAGGGACCCGTGTTTCAAACTAATATAGCTGTAAGCCTTCGTAGAATAGTGTGGCCATTAACGGTTGATGTCCCTACCTAAGAATTATTCAAAGCGCTGCTTAGATGTGGCACAAGGCCAAAAGTTCGGAGCACCCAGTGAGGATCGAACTCCCTATCCAGTCGTAATTGATCTAACGAGACAAGCATGCTAACCATTACACAACGTTAAAGTGCTCAAAACGGGTAAACGATTTGTGTGGATTTATTTTATATTCGGAAAATACTTACCTACATCAATAGATTTTATTGAAATATTAGTGGACATACACAAATCTTATATTTGCCAATACCAGAGAAATTTACAAAAAGTCGAAACCCATCACGTCATGTGAAAAGTTCCATAAAACATTAGGGTCATAAGAGCGGCACATGTACATAACAACAATGGTGTGTCGTGGGCAAAATAGCCTCGCAAAGTCCATGCCGAGTTTGAAAATTGACTCAAAATTGATATTAGGTCGCGGATAAAATCAACGATTTTATTTTGATTAATTTTGGATCAACATCTACCACCTTTGGGAATTTGAGTAAGGCTAAATTTTACTTTTGTGTCTCCGATCTTATTTCAGTAGAACTTAGCGGCACACATCGCTGGCACATTTTAAATTACAAATCATTCATATATATATATATATATATATATATATATATATATATATATATATATATATAAAAATGTAGTTTTAAGATGTGCTATATTTATGGAATAAAGTGCTCAATATCAGAGAGAGAGTGTATGTAAATATAAATATAAAAGTGAACGTTGAAGTCAAAACTCAGAGGCGACAGGCTGATTCATGCTAGACGTAATCGGCGGCCTGACGATTGCGTCCAGCATGAAACAGCCTGTCGCCTCTGAGTGTTGACTTCAATGTTCACTTTTTGTATACACAGACACACACACACACACACACACACACACACACACACACACACACACACACACACACATATATATATATATATATATATTTATTAAAGACATTTTTTTTATGTTTAACGTTCTTTTTTATAGATACAAGTATTTAAGTAAATGCTCTGTTTATAATAAACAGTATTAAATAACATTTACCGGCCTGAATGTCCGAGAAATTTTCATAGAAAATATTCGTCCTTTGACAGGATTCGAACCTGCATCCTATAAGCAGTAAATTCGACCTTGTCTCCTTTGTGGCCGGTCGGTAAGGCACGTCAGCGTAAATGACGGTTCCGTGTTCTATAAAAAGAACGTTAAACATAAAAAAAATGTCTTTAATAAATAAATTGTCGGACTTTGTCCATTTATATATATATATATATATATATATATATATATATATATATATATATATATATATATATATATATATATATATATACTAACAATTGCGATTACAACATTAACGGTAATATTTAATTGGCATAACAATTTTAAAAGCATATATTAATAATTTTCATCTTTGACATTTTTTTTATTCAAATGCTAAAAATTATAACATTTTTTATATAAGCAATGTCCCTATTGTTATTTTTGTTTTAATTCATCGTGTTTGAATCAGTCAATTAATACGTGAATCGAAAGAAAGATGGTCGTTTGGGCGACCATGTCTCTTTCGGTTCATGACTAGCTAGGCAAAAGATTTTCCAATAGAAGTTGCCGGTTCTTTCAGCAGTAGTTGCCAACCAGGGTTATAGGATCCAGTATGTCCTGCTATTTAACCCATATCTGGGAGAAGAAGAGATCGATTCATACCTTCCAAAGGGTATTTTCACGTAAGTTAATATAACGAATCCGACTGGAGTTTCAACCCAGCTCTTCGATTTCTCATCTCCAGGTGACATCCATTACACCACAAATTCATTCCGAAGAAAAAATAGAAAAATATCGGTGTAATTATATTTAAAAAAAAAGAAGTGTAATCTCAGCATCTAAAAATAAGTTTTCTTTTAAAAGAAGCGGACTTAAAGTAAATATTTTAATAATTTTAATTCCACCCGTGGCAGTTATGCTCTTATTAACCATTGTTGTCGTCTGCCATTTCACATTACCAGAAATTTGTCGAGCGGAGCCGAAAATCTTTTTACAGAATTATCTAAATAAATCAAAATAATCTGTCCAGTTAGATTTTCTTAAAATAGTCCTGAATTTTTTAAACATGTGAAAATATTAAGTTTGATTTGTGATTATTATTAATACTAACTGTTGTGTCGGAAACCTACCACCCCTCTTGAAGATGAACTTGTCTGCGTCTGTGAACAGAGACTTTAAATAATGAGAAGAGAGATAGACAGAGATGTTCCTATCTGAGTTAGTTATTGACTACTCAGGCGATTTCTGTACCTTTTTACCAACCTATTAAAACCCTTTTTATTGTTACGTGTTATTTGGCGTTTGTATCTACTAACCCCAAATCAACATCATAACACTAACATTAATTAATTTGAATCGGAAATTTTACAGAATTATTTAAAGATACCGAATATTAATGTCATTTTAATTGGGTTTAACTAAGATAAAAAGATTTAAATAGAGTAAATAACTTTTACTGAAAAGAGAAAAAAATATTCCAATAAGTGAAGCCAATGAGATGTTGAAATAATTTTTATTATTATAGTTAATTAAAAATACTATTATTTCAATATAGTCTCGTTGTTGAATAAATGTTTTAAGTATTTGGAGGACAAGAGCCTGGCAGTTTCTTTTACTTCTGATGTAACTCTAACAGGCCCATCGAAGAAAATGTCATATCACATTCGATACCCCCCAAATTAACTAATAATGACTCTACATTACCGAACACAGCAGGTTTTCGCCTATTGCGATGGGCTGATGTTCTTTGAAGGAGGGCCTCTAGTCCTGCACGCCTATTGTTACTTAAGCTAACCCCAGACCACTAATGGAACTCATATATACGATCAATCGGTAAAAATGCTGGAAAACCGGTCGGTTGCCTTGTACCGGTCCAGTCAGTACCTGACTTTTGTTATGTTCTACTCTTTGCACGAGTCACATCAGACCGAAAATGGTTTATGGCTGTCCAGTCTTCACTTTCTAGTTTTCATAGAATTCTAAAGCGTCAACGCGGCCTTCAGTGTGATGAGTTATTTTCTACCGGCAAACCACTTTCTCACAGACGAAACAGCAAACCTCTTGCTACTCTACCGCTATTTTTACGGAAAATGTTCTGACAGCCAGATCGCTTAGTTGCACCAATTCTAACCTTCACAGCTAAGATTCATCATGCCACGTACACAGAGTCGAGCCATCCTCATTCCTTTCATATTTCATTACTAAGAAAGAATCTCCACACGAACGGCTACTTTGTGGAGCCGACTGCTAAAACGTTCGCTTAGTTGCACCAATTCTAACCTTCACAGCTAAGATTCATCATGCTACGTACATAGAGTCGAGCCATCCTCATTCCCTTCATATTTCATTACTAAGAAAGAATCTCCACACGAACGTCTTCTTTGTGGAGCCGACTGCTAAAACGTTCGCTTAGTTGCACCAATTCTAACCTTCACAGCTAAGATTCATCATGCCACGTACACAGAGTCGAGCCATCCTCATTCCCTTCATATTTCATTACTAAGAAAGAATCTCCCCACGAACGGCTACTTTGTGGAGCCGACTGCTAAAACGTTGCTTTGCCGATCGATACAATCTTAACCTCCTCAAGCCTAGGGTTAACTGTTATCTTTCTCACATATCTTCATAAACTACGCTTCTTACCTCTTACTCTTTTCGCCCATACCATAACCGCTTTCAATAATCCTCTACTTGAGTGGCTCTTGGGAGTTATATAAAGTGAACATTAGTAAAAAGAAAATTAACAAAAGAGAGCTTCTATTACAAATTTTCTCCCTCCTCCGGCTAGTAATTGGGTCAAAAGTTATCTTTCTTTGACCTGTCAATAAATAACTGACCTATTTTAGTTGGCATCAGGCCTCTTTATTAGAATGATTTATTCAAAGATCCCATTCCAATCGCCTCACCAGTCGTTATTTTTATTGATCTACCTCAGCTGCAGAATTTTATACGTTGTACATTTTACAAGTTATATATATATATATATATATATATATATATATATATAGATAGATAGAGAGAGAGAGAGAGAGAGAGAGAGAGAGAGAGAGAGAGAGAGAGAGAATGAGATAGATTCAAATATCCTCCTCCTCTATCTTTAGACTCGTATACTCCACTGAGTATGGGACCTTACTTTCTTTTTGTGCCATGTCCTTTCAGGACGTAGGCGATCATGGCTCGCCACCTTCCTCTATCCCTTGCAGCTCTCAACAAGTTCCTTCCCTCTGCTTCCTCCCCAAGACCACGTTCTGTCATCCACTTGCTTAATTCCACCAGGTATGTCATGCGTTGTTTTCTCTTGTCTCTCTTTCCCTCTATTCGACCCGTGAGTATCAGATTCTCCAGGCCCTCCTTCCCCATTGTGGGTCTCAGAAACTTCAGCTGCCTCATCCTGACATTAAGTATAAGCCCCCTCCTACTCCTAGTTTGCAACCTCATTTAGATTTCATCGTTGCTCACACACTCGGTACATGCATAGCTATCAAGAATACAAGGCATTCTTCAAGGCTAGTGCTAATTGTTATCTTTCCCCATATCCTCATAAACTACGTTTCTTACATCTTATACAGCTCGTACCGTAACAGATTTCAATACATCTATACCTTGAGTGACTCTTGGGCTTTGTATAAGATGAACGAAAATTAACGAAAACATTAAGAGAGCTTCTATTACAAGTTTTCTCCCTACGTAGGACGGGTAATCGGCTAGTAATCAAAATAGGTTTTTATTCATACGAAAGCAACTGAGGCGATCGAAAAAGTTAATAATCCGTTGGACAAGATCATCGTTATCTTTAACACAAATCTTCATAAAATTCCCCACTTACTGCTTACTCTTGCCGCTTGTAGTACAACCTCCTTCACTAAGTCTCTCCCTTGAATGGCTTTTGGGCCTTGTATAGAGTGAACATTTGTTCTTCCTTTTCTTTTTATGTTCAATGTCCTTTCAGGTCGTAGGCGATCATGGCTCTCCACCTCCCTCTCTCCCTTGCAGCTCTCAACAATTTGCTTCCCTTTGCTTCCACACCCCCAGACCACGTTCTGTCATCCACTTGCTTAAGCCCGTATGTCACGCTTTGTTTTCCCTTGTCTCACTTTCCCTCCATTCAACCAGTGAGTATCAGATTCTCCAGGCCCTCCTTCTTCATTATTTGTCCCCCAAAAATTCAGCTGCCTCTTCCTAGTTAAAGGAACTGAACAAAAACATTAAGAGAGTTTCTATTACAACAGTAACAGTTTCTTTATAAGAACAACTACTTTGTGGAACCGACTACTAAAATAATGCTTTCCTGACCCATACGATCTTAACTTCTTTAAGTCAAGGGTTAACTGTTATCTTTTCCACATATCCTCATAGACTACACTTCGTACCTCTTACAATAACCGCTTTCAAAAACCCTCTAACACTTATATGTGGCACAAGGCGGAAAGTATGGAGCACCCAGTGGGGATCGAATTCACTATTCTATCGTAATTGATCTTACGAGACAAACTTGTTAAACATTACACCACGTCGAAGCGCCTAAATGATTTAGTAAGCGTAGCTTAGATATGGTACAAGGCCGAAAGTATGGAGCACCTAGTGAAGATCGAACTCACTACTCAGTCGTAATTGATCTAGAGAGACGAGCTTGCTAATCTTTACACAACGTCAAAGTGCTCCTTGGGATTTGTATAAGGTGAATACTTTGCTAGTAAAAGAAAAGAAAAAAAAACATTAAGAGAGCTTTTATTACAGTTTTTCTCCCTCCGTAGAACGAGTATTCGGCTAGTAATCAAAATACGTTTTTATTCAAGCGAAAGCAACGGAGGTTATTTTAGGAGCGATTTTCTTGCCTCCGTTGGTAAATAATACACGGTTATTTGGTGCGTGATTAACTCTTAAGTAAGCATACTCTGATTTGGTAGGTGGTAGGGGAGAGGTTTTAACTTGTTCTTGCACATAAGCGCATAGCCTAATTCGGTATTTGTAAAGTGCCGAATACAAGAGGGTCTTCATAAGTTAAATGGGTCAAAAGTTATCTTTCTTTGACCAGTCAATAAATAACTGACCTATTTTAGTTGGCATCAAGCCTCCTTATTAGAATGATTTATTCAAAGATCCACAACCAATCGCCCTACCAGTCGCCATTTTTATTGATTCTACCTCAACTGCAGAATTTTATAAGTTGCATATTTGATAAGTTATATATATATATATATATATATATATATATATATATATATATATATAAGTGTATATTTATAATATATGATATATATATATATATATATATTTCATTTAATTATAATATATGTATAATATATATACTATATATATAATATATAATATAATATATATATAATATATATATATATATATATATATATATATATATATATATATGGATAGATAGATAGATAGATAGATAGATAGATAGATAGATAGAAATATCCTGCTCCTCCTCCTCCACCTTTAGTCTGGTAGACTCCAATGATTATGGGATCACATCTATCAACAATACAAGGCGTTGATGCCGTTATTTTGATAGCAAGTAAAGTTTTGGCTGGTTCGTTTTCTAAGGCTTCTCAGACTACATCCGGCAGCAAGGACTCTGATCAGGTGCTTGGAGGTTTTGTGGAGCGTGGAACGACCTCTTAATTGCTGTTGATCCCAAGTTCGCCCTGATCTAGTCCCAGCGATGAGAAAATACTGAAACCTCGAGCAAAAAACGAAACACTGTGAAAGTTTAAAATTCCATATTTATAGTAAAAATACAAGCAATACATTTTTACTCGCTGATTTTTCATGAAAATTAATGTTTTATTTACAAAATTTATTAAGAAGCTGAAATTATTGTCCATCGCTAGCCACTACTTTTTCCCATCTTTCTGGCAGCATTTGAATTCCACGTCGGAAAAACGACACGTTTTTTGAGGCTAACTACTACCACTTTTTGGTATCTTCATAAGAATAAAAGTGTTGCTCAGGCAGGCCATGTGCCATCGATCGGAACAACTGATAATCGGACGGGGCAATGTTTGTTGAATAGGGCGGGTCGGGTAGGACTTCCCATTTAAGCGTTTTCAAGTAGGTTTTCACCTGTTTCGCAACATGTGGCATAGCGTTGTCATGTTGCAAAATCACTTTGTCGTGTCTCTGTTCATATAGCGGCCGCTTTTCTTCAATGATCGGCTCAAATGTATTAATTGTAGTCATTAGCGATCTCCCGTGATGGTATCAGTCGGTTTGAGCAGCTCATAATAAACAGCTGATCCCATCAAACGCAGAGCAGAAGCTTCGAACCATGGATATCCGGCTTTGCCGGTGATGTTGATGCATGGCCGGGCTAACGCCACGATCTTCTACGCTTAAGGTTATTGTAGTGTATCCACTTTTCATCGCCGGTCACGATACGATGCAAAAAAACTTTCTTTTTCTGACAAGACGCCGTTCGACGTCTCTCGGTTTCAACTCGAACGGTACCCAATATCCTTGCCTTTAAATCATTTCTAACGCTTTCAAACGTTTCGAAACTGTTATGTGAGCAACTCCTAATGTTCTGCAAGTTCAGCTTGCGCCTGGCATAAGTCTTCCTGAAGTAATGCCTCCAATTCTTCGTCTTCAAACTTTTTCTGTGCGCCATAGCGTTCTTTAGCTTCAACATCAAAATCATTATTTTTGAAGCGTCTAAACCAATCTCTGCATGTTGTTTCCGACAGAGCATGGTCGCTGTAAGTCTCAACAAGTATTCTGTGTACTTCAGCTGCACATCTCTTTTGAATAAAATAGTGCTGAAAAATTCCTCGCAAATACACTTTCTTTGGCACGAAATCCAAACATGTTTAATATATACTGAATTTCAAACTTGCTTATAGTACTTTCTTATAAGATGTGTTACCATCTGAAATTATACGTACGCAGTTCTGGGAAGGCCATCTGTTGGAAAACAGCGTGTTCGCAAGCGGTCCCCCATCTGAGTAAAGACGGCTTAACACACCGCTTAACTTTGTTGACCAAATGAGAATCCGTGTTTCAGTGTGATCTCACTGTAAGCAAACAGACATGAAAGGCACCTCTTCTTTTATATAAGTTTTTATTAAAGTCCACTTACAAGGTACTGCGATTATGCTTTTTATTCAATCTTCCTTGCATTTATGCAAGGATTTTCTTTTCTGAACATAAAATGAATAAAAAACGTCCAAGTACTTATATATCCATGCGCTTTCGGCTGTTCTTCTAGCCATTATTAATGACGGTTTTTTTTAACTGAATATGTACATCATATATATATATATATATATATATATATATATATATGGTGATGGAAATATGCGTTGTAATTTGGTAGGTTTCCGCGTGTGTTTAAATGGGTCCTAATTGATCTATGGCCTGGAAGAAGTAAAGTAAGTCGTCTTGATAAGCATGTAGTGGTATGCCCAATGTAATTATTAATGAATTTGTTTTGATCAGGAACACAGTTCGTTAAGGGGCATGTAAATTCATAAATAATATTGATCTTTTTGTCTCAATGTTTGGTTATTATTTACCTTATTTATATTAGGATAAGTGTCGTCATCTTTTGGCAGTTGTACGAAACCCCCCACCCTGACCGCGGCTTTCCACAGGTGTATATCAATCTGGCTAACCTACAGGAGATTCTGAGCTGAAACCTTTATTTAATCTACGAGGTAACTAAGTTCTTATTTTTAGTACTGCTCATTTATTTTTGCCCGTTTATACTGAGTTCAAGTACACAATGGCCGACCAGTTCTGGCAGAGAATATAATGGTAAAACAAGGTACCTCATAAAGGTAAGGCTGTAGGAACATCGAAAAGCTGTAGCCAGAAGAGTAACACGATGAAATCAGGCATGGCGGATCACATATAGAGGAAAAGTGATAGTCATCAGTACCTGTGGAATGAAGGGAAAATACTGGACAAAGAGAAACATGTTTGAAACAATCAGCGCATAGGTTATAAGGACCTCCTTAGTAGACCTAGCATAGAAATAAATATAATAGGGGAGCCGTTAATAAGAAAAACAAATAACAAGTGTTCAACAGCAACAGCAGTCAAAAGATGACAGGCAGCAGAATCAGTAACACTAATCAGCAGACAGGTTAGGTTTACGGCTCCAAGTTCACTACAAAAAAATTGTCCTGGTGGATTAAAGCACTGGTTCGTGAATATAGTGACATAATGATTTTGAGTTCAATCACTGGGTCGGGCAGTGTGCACTTGGACTCAGAGAAAACCGGATAGCAATAACTGCACAGTACTAAAAATAAGAACTCGACGATATCCTTAGACATGAACAGTGGAACAAGGACGGTCTACCCCCGGAGATTAAATAAAGGATTCAGTTCGGAATTCTCTGTAAGTTAAAGACCGCACCATTCTGTTAACAACAAGTTCGAATATAAGTTATGTAAATAATCATACTGGTCATCTGTAAATTACTTTTAGCAGGTGGGTTGTTATTGTTGGCGATGAGGTTAGGTGTTATATAATTTTCTTGTTCTGGTTGACTGGAGATATACAGGGTGCGATGGATAAATTGACGCCATTTTGTATTTTTGATTTCATGCATGTGTGTTGTTTGTTTTCGATTTTGTCGACTGCACAGTATTGTAGGGTCAGTTGGGACACAGGCCCTTTGAAAAAGAGCACTATGACGCAATTTAGTCCGCCAGAAATATGGAAACGGTATGCTGTACTGCTTGGAATTCTCACCGGAGGCGCCAACAAGAACATTTCAGAGTATTTGGGTGTCACTCTAAGAAGAGTGCAGATGATTCTGAAAGAGTTGGCTAAGTCTAATGGTGATTACGAAGATACGGCAGCTCGGAAAACTCACTCTAACCGTTCCGATAAGAAAAGAACTTCCTAGTTTGTTGATGAGGGCCCTCAGACTCAACACAACGACTACAGCAAGTGCCTTGAGGAAGTAGTGATGCCCTGCGTCAAGAGGATGAGTGTTAGAAGACCCTATGTCTGAGAACAAGACTCTGAACCAATGACGCACAGGCAGGGTAATGCAATGATGGCTGCCAGACAATTTCTGCAACCATATCACCTTTAACATCTGGACATCTAACTTCCCAGACTGCAATCCACTTGATTATTATGTGTGGGACGCAGTTGAGAGAGACACCAACAAAACTCCTTATAAGACCAAAGATAAACTGAAAGCAATGATTATGGCAGCAATCATCAACAAGGAGACCGTCCAGAAGAATTGCGGGAGATTCCGAAGTCGTGTGCAGGCAGTGGTTGAAGCCAATGACGATTTTATTGAATAAATTTACGCTTTAGTCAGCGTTATTTTCATTTTTGCGTAATTTA